>CM053789.1:55246612-55556612 GCA_028749045.1 Cupressus sempervirens
ATCTTTTTTGTGTACATGGTCTTAGCTTTGCATTCATGTGACTGATGACCTTGTTTGTTACACTTATGATAGTAAACTATGCTCTTATGCTTGACATTTTAATTCATAGTCTTGCTCCTAAATATATTAGCAGTATGTCCTTTCTTACCACAATTATGACATGTAGGTTTAGAATGCTTACCTTGATTTTCCTTTATTCAATATTTTTGGATGATTCTCCTTCTTTAATGCTTGTGTATCCTAGTCTAGATGTATCATTATTGGATATAGGAGATCTCAATAATTGCTCAAAGCATTTGATGGCTTCATTTGGTTTGTTGAAACTTTCATCAAATTCCTTTTCCCTTTATAGGTCACTTTTCAATTGTTCATTCTGTAGTTTTAGTGTTGTTATATTAATGTCCTTGATATTTAATTCATAGTTTACATTCATCATTTTACTTAGAGTATCCAATTGCATGTTGAAAATCTTGGTTAGCTTTAATGATTTCTCTTCCAGTCTATTTGTCAAAACTCTTTTCTCATCTTTAATCATGGCATTGTCTTCCATACATTTCTTTTTCTATTTAGTTACTTCACATAGTAGTATGGCTAGTGATTCTTGTTCTATCTTGAGATTTTTTATTTCCTTAGCTTGGGCTCTATTCTTTTCCATTATATCTACAACTATTGCATCAAATTCATTGGAGTCTCCATTAGCAAATAGCTTAGTAGTGTCTATCTCTCTATATTGTATGTCATTCTTATCAATAGCAATTTCCCTCCTTCTCTTCAAAGATTTATTTAGTTCTTTTCTTGCTTCATCCACTTGATGTAGAATGAGTTGTATTTCAATTCCCTGATTCTCAATGATATTTCTCATTTTCAAGATCTTTCCTCAAAGCTAAAAAGCTTATTTTTCAAAGAACAAGGCTCTGATACCAATTTTTGGAATTAGAGTAGGAAAGATAAACTTTTGAGGGGGAGTGGGGGGGGTGGGGTGGGGTGAATTAGTAGTTTAAACTTTGATCCTTAAAATATTCACCATGCATCCATCTCATGGATTTGTTAAGTAAGCTGAAATACCATCTAAAGCATGTACCTCTAACACATGTAAACAAGTAAACATTCAATACACATGTGACACTAGATATGGTTATCTAGAAACCCTCTAATGAGAAGGTAAAATTGGGGTGGGGATGATACCCACAAATCTTCACTACTATAGAAATAAAGTGTATCCAATGAAGGTTACAATGTTTTGATCATGAAACATGATCTACCCTATGAAAGGTCTACCCTGTTAAAGGCTTACAAAGACTATTAGGTCTTACCTTGCTGAAAGATTTCAACACCTTGTTAGAAGTGTTCCTAGTTAAAGAACTTAAACTCTCAATTAAGTAAATACCCTATTAAAGGATTTCAATATAGCTTGTTAGGACTACTCTGTTAAGAGATTTAACTAATTCACCTGCTAGAATGACTCAACGATGATCCTACAATTAGCACTTGATTGCCTAATGATAGAATCACCTCTAAATTGATCTATTCTTGATCTTTCTTGATTAGATCTCTCGCTCTACATACTTTTCCTTTCCTATGTTCTCCTTTAACTATTTTTGTAATGAAACCCTAGTTCATAACTCCTTATCCACCATGAATGCTCTATTTGTGCATAAAAACTTCTCTCTTTGCTCCTTCCACACATTCTTTACTTCATAGATAGTTTAGGGTTTGTCCTCCTTAAGAAGACTTTGGTGACTTAGGGTTAGGTATGAATCAACCTTCCCATTTTTTGATTGGTTGCATGTAATGCATTGGGAATCCAAATTAAGATTCATCCTTATCTTCAAAGTATCATAATTCAATCCTTAAGTCAGCTCAAAAATGGTTTACATAGTTGTTTGTACCATTACAAACAACTAGGACAAAACTGTCTTACTCAACATTTGAAGTCTCTGATGCTCAAAATATACTATTCTTTATACTCTGACTTAGCATCTATATCACTTGACATCCACTATTTACTCAGCTCTTGAATCACTCGACATACACTATCTTCTCAACACTTGAGTGAATCAGCACATGAGTGGATTGACACTCATTGTTGATTTGGCATGCTCAATTATATTCATGTTGTGCTCAACATTTACTACTTGTTCAACATGAACTAATTAAATGACTAAAGTGTGTGGACACTCACTTGTTAAAACCAATATGAGATCAATAGATAATCCTCTTGCTCTTGTTATCCATCAACCACCATTGCTAGTACGCCCTACAAGAATGGTTTAGCCTTAGCCTTAACCAACATTTCTTTTTCATATCCTTCCTCAGGAAGGTAACCAAAATTTGAAGAACATACTTGTTGTTGCACTTCCCAAGTTTTATGGCCTGATCATGGGAAACCTTGAAACTTTTCTCTTTGAGTTTGACATACTATGTAGAAGTTATGACTATACAATAGATGCCCACAAACTAAAGTTATTTCCTTCTACCCCCAAAGAAGTTGCTTTGAGATGGTTCATGGGGTTGGGTGCCAATGTTGTAGTAGATTGGCCTACAATGAGCAATTTGTTTCTCACAAAGTAGAAGGAATATTGTAGGGGTTGAGATTTAAAAGGGGATGACATTTTCAAAATGTCACAAAAGGATGGTGAAACCTTGGAAGGTTATGTTTCTTGGTTCATGTTTAACTTGCAATGTAATACACAAAATCAATTGAATGAGGAATCAAAGAAACATCTTTTTTTGAGAGGTGTAAATGATGGAAGCATTGAAGCTCTAGACCTTATGGCAAGAGGAGATATCACTCAAAAGACTTGAACTGATATACATAGTATATGCCTAAATTATTCCAGAGCTACTATGAAGAAAGGTAAGGGAGATATAGACCTACCACATAAGTCCAATGGTAACTTAGGAGTATCTAAGATGGATTTATCTAATTTGTTGTTAGATTTTAAGCAAGACATCATTAATGATGCAACCACTTAGCTAGACACCATGCAAGCCATAAGAAAGAAAGATGAAGCTAATGCCATGTTGACTGAATATTTTCCACATTGTAGAGAAAAGAAAATACACTATATATGTAAGCCTATTGCAAGTGTGGAGACACAATCAATGTTGACTGAGTTCAAAGCCATTGATGAAAATGGACAGGTACTTTATGTCACTCAAAGAAGGCCATGGGCTCAAAGATAAGGTATGCCACAAGATCCTCTTAAAAATTATAGTAATTATAATAAATAGTAAAATTTTCAAAATACTAATTTTAGCAGAAATAATAGTTGGCAACAACCCGAACAAGGTTGGCAAGAACCTCACTAGGGTTGGCAGCAACCTCAACAAGGTTGGCAAAAACCTCATTAGGATTGGTAGCAACCTCACAATTGGAATACCCAATCTATTTAGAAAAACCTATTTCCACCATCTCAATAGCAAGCTTTAATACCTCCTCTTGTAGCCACTAATACTCCTCCCAAGAAGACCCAACTAATTTTTCAACCTAATCCTAATCCAAACAATACTAAACAACAGGCTCAATAGAAGATTTTTTCCATCTCATTGAATGATATTCAATTAAGGTCAAGCACCACTCTTCCTACACCCCAAAAGCCTATAATAACTAAAATTGAAGATCCTCTGACTGAGCATATAGATGAGTCAAATTAGAAGACCTCTCCTATAGCCAAAGAACCTCCATTTGCCCACAAGTTGATAGAACAATGATAGCCCATAGAGAACCACACAATCATTGATTTTCTTAATCAGTTGAAGTAGATAATAGTAAAAATACCATTGCTAGATGCTATTAAGGAAGTTCTTGATTACAATGGCCACTTGCCAATTTAGGCCTTAGTAGACTTCTAATTTTTCTTTTTAAAACCTCCTTATGGAGTTCAAAACTAGAACACTACAATGTATCTTAGATTTACAAAAATTTTGAAGATATATCAAAGTATTACAATGTAGAAAAGGACCTTATTATGAAAGTGACACTTTTGTCTATACAACCCTATAATATAATTGCAGATCTGGAAAGTAGACAAAAAATAATGCACTTTAAAAAAAATAAGAACATATTTTCGTGTCTAGATGAGACCGTATGGAGCATTTAAAGTTGCAAAATGCAAGATTAGATAGGTACAGTCACCAAAAGATGCAAATTTTGATAAATCCATGCACCAAAACTAGACAAGAGCTGCACCACTAAAAAATTTAGGAAATTCTACCAAATTTCAAAAAAATTGTACCTAGTTTGGAGTCCAAATGACTAAGATATGGCCTCCCAAAGTTAGACTACAAAATTAAAAACCAATCTAGAAAGGGGTTGCATTAGCAAAAGATGGGGTTAAATTGTATAGTTATATAGTTATATAGTCTTTATAGTAGTTCAATGTTGCCCTTGGATGATGGTCAAATGACCATAAAATTTAGGCCATTAGATTGATGACATCAGCTACTCCAAGCCCTATGATGATGTCAGCATGATGCTAGCTTATACATAATTATATAGTTGGGTACAGTGGCTGACTTGTTAGACATGCAAAATCTAACTAGGTTGGGGATGTGTCCTTGCTGAATAGAGTATGGTAGTCCATGTGTTGACAGAGTCAACCTTTGATGTGGTGGGGTGACTATACTCCTAACTATATTCTATGATGCGGTAATGTAGCCACATGTCACCCAGGGATTCATCCACATTCAGGGTTGACTGGGTGAAGGCAAGCAGGTGGAAGTGTTGTGTGGTGCAATGAGATTTAGTGTCAAAGTGAGTTGTCACTGTCAAATTCCTCTTTATGATGGTCAGAATTTGTTTGTGCATGCCACCATTCTTTATTGCTATCAAGATACTGCTATGTTTTTAGTAAGTTTTTCAATGGCTGGGAACATTTAATAGTGGGCCAGAAATCTCATTTAAAATCCCACATTCATGGGGATATGAAATAGCATTGCATTTTTAAACACAAGCCATAGGAGTGATAAGAAAAGGTCCTTTCTAGACTTTGATTGATTGTTAGTGAGGTGGTGGATTAACCACCAGGGGTTTGTTTGAAGTTTCCCAGAAAATTAGTGTCATTACTGGATGATATGTGGTCGTGGTCTGCTAAAAAATAATAAGGAATATGCCTACAATTAAACAAAATATTCTTCCCAAATTGTAGTGCCGAGATGTGACTACCCAGTTCTACAAAAAAAAATTATTTGTTAGCCCGACTGGGTGAAAAAAATTTGAAAACAAAAATTCAAAAAATCAAAAAACTATCAGATCCAAAAAACAATTAAATAGATCTAAAAATGACCATATTCGATTTGAAAATCGATGCCTTTGGGTGCCAGTTTGCAAAAAAAAATTTCCTCACGATCAACTTTAGCCTAGCATAGGTGAATTTATAGTCAATCTTCACTGAATCAATGTTCTAGATGCAATGGCGAGGTTTGATTTGGCTCTAAAAACTCCCAATTTCTACAAATTCTCTAGATTTAGGTCAAGGTATTGAAGCATCAATGGTCTTGAATGGCTATGTGAAGAGAATATTCTCAAGCTCTAATACCATGTAAGAATTTTCCTTAGGCTAGAATTCACCCAAGACCAAGGAACTCAAACACAAGCACAACAATAGATTTAAGAGAGAGTATGATCAGAATGATGATATATTCATTCAATATTCCCTATGAAAGTACACTAGGAGTGCCTGTATATAAAGGCCTCTGGAGAGCTTCTAGAATGCATATAAGTTAGTAACATGATAACTCATACAACCAGGCACATGTCCACTAGATAACCCAACCTCCATTAAGCATAGGAGTAAGTGTGATGATGAGAGGATAAGCTTACAATGGTGTAGCATGCAAACTAATGTTGTACACAACATGTGCTAAAATGGGAGTGCAAATAACTATGTTTTCTACATGAAAACTTAGTGAATTATGTAAACTCTAGTGTTGTAGACACCATGTGTTGAATTAGAGTTGCATACTTCTATGTTGTCAACATGACAACTCATGAGAGTATGCAAACTCCTAAGTGTCTCACAAAATAAATAATAAAATAATAAAATATAATAAAATAATGCATTAAGCTAAGTAAACTTAAGTAAAGTGTATATAGTAAATACTTATTTACACCAACAAAGGGTGCACAGTAGCACATCTAATTAGGTGTGCTACTGTGCACCTTAAATGGATGTTTTTGTTTAAGTTTTTGAGTTTTTTAAAGTTTTGCATGAAAAAGTAAGGTGTGTAGTAGTGCACCTAATTAGGTGCACTACTACACACCTTATTTTAAAATCTAACATTCATTTTGTGTGGGTAGGAGAGTGGAGGAGGCACACCTCAACTGGTGCAATGATGCAAAGCTCGGAGTCGAGAAGAAAGCAAGTGAAGAGTTTAGGGGGTGCAGAGCTGCACTAATGTGTTGCTACACATATACACACTTACCTTTTATAAGTAGTTACTCCATTCTTTGGTACACTAGCACACCTAGGGAGGTGTGTTGATGCACCTTTTTCTTTTGTAAAATGACTTCTTCTCTCATAAACTTGACTTTTGGAGACTGGGTTTTCAAACTGGGACCCAGATTAGATCAAAAATCACTAGAAAAAAACTCAAACCCTGGACTAGGGATCTAAAAAGCAAAAAATAAAGTAGGGGGGGCCATTTCTAGTCAAAATGGGGTGTGCATTGTGAAACCACAATAGTAGCTAGCAATAGCCTTCCTAGATCTCGTCATTTAGAATTTCTATTAATAGGATCAACTTCCTTAACCCCCTCTTTGATTTGGGTATATGTAATTATGTGATGAACTTAGGTTTACATTCCTTGATTCACATTTTCCCCTATAAATTATTGGTGAACCTGACTTTTAAAATTTCCTCTTTTGATTTTGAAGTTAGATTTTTGAATTTGTTGTGTGTTTTCCATCTTTGGTAAACCCAACTTATTTCCCTCTTCTTTTGATTTTGTTGTTAGATCAATGTCTACCATTTTTTTATCTCTTGTGATCTATGCTTTATGTACTTATTTTGATAAGATCAAAGTGTGTTCTTTGTGATTTTTTTCATATAATAAGGTTAGATTCCTTTTGTGTCCTCTTGCCTATTTTAGTTTATGATCTTTCTTACCCTAATCCCTACTTATAGTTTTCTTGTTAGGAGATATATCAATAGTTTGCATATTGATGAAGTTCTTGATGCAATTGATCATAATTATTATATTTTATGTGATGGCTTTATATATACAATGGTTGTATTTTATGTGATGACCTCATATATACAATGGTTTGATTGACACCTTGTTTAATGAATTCATTTCCTATAATTTTTTTAATTTGACTTGTAGATCAAGTTCATGTATATTCGAAAAATAGTTCACTAGACCACATGTAAAATCTACCTTGACTTTGTGTTTTACGTACTACAATCAGTGTATTTTACTTATATGGCATTCTTTACTTAATGTAGTCTTTATAGAAATATTGATCAAAGAATTTTCTTACACTACAGATATAAATTGAATGGTAATTGTAAGAATTTAGTATAGCTTTGATACCATGTAAGAATTTGCCTAAGGGAAAAATTCATCCAAGAACTAAGAACTCAAACACAAGCACAATTGTAGACCAAAAATGGATATGATCAATTAGTAAGAGTATGTCCGAATACATTGCTCTATTCATAATATGACATGATGATATCCAAACACACCGGGAGTGCTTGTATATAAAGGCCACTCAAGAAGCACCTAGAATGTCTCTAGAAGGAACCAGCAGATAAGATAAGCATCATGAGAACTAAGCACACACTTATCCAAAATTCTAGATGAGTGGATAAGATTAGAAGGTTTTAGAAATCATGTGCTTAATTAATGTGCTAACTCCTATGTTGTCAACATGACAACTCACAAGAGTGCACATACTCCTAGGTGGCTAATAAATAAATATTTTTAAAAATGCATTAACCTAAGTAAACTTAAGTAAGTGTAAATAGTGAATATGTATTTACACCAACATTAATTTATATCAAATCCATACAATTCTATTGAATCAAAAATCCCAATGGTTCTTAGCAAAAATGAAGATAGAATATACCCTGAGCACTAAGCATTTCCTATGATTAAATCAGATGTTATGAAAGAGTTTCCATGTGCATAGATATAACTTATTTTTTATTTATCAATGATGAATCCAATAAGTTTTTCTTATGGAGGGAACCTCCCACTATATGCATCATTTATCACCTCACACTCAAAGCTTGTCTCATGTCCAAACCACTGGTTTTGATCTATCACAATTTTTGTCTGTTTGACATGGTTTTTGTGTGATGACTGGCTTCCCTAAGACCATATTTGCAACCATTACATAAGTTAGCATGTTTCAAGTTACAAAATCTTAGGTCTTTAGTCCTTATAATTTTTATGGAAAATTATATACAATTTTTACTTTTAATATGCTTTTAAACTAACATTTTAAGTTTTTGGTAAGGAGATTGTGCTATGTTTGGAAGCATCTAAATTTTTGGGATTTAATCAAACGCTGCTATAAAAAAATGGTAGACACCATTTTGGTACAATAGTTTGATATCATTTTAGTATTTTATAAGATTTAATCCTATTTAACTGTGAAATATTATGTTTTGTAAATTGAAAAAATAATTAAAAATAAGATTTATTTGTTGGTATCTCTATTTTTTTTGTCTATTAGTGTCAAGCACTTAGTCATAAATAAGATGGAGTTAGCTGATCATCATTGCAACCATGTTACTCTATATAAGCCAATTCATTTAAAGGCTCGTAAATAATCATATATAAGTTGAGCTCTATAGGAGTCGAGCAAGTCTTTGGTCACTGAGTATTTTCAGTATAAGATGAGTACAATGAATGGTGAGAAAATAGAGAACATATATGCCAAGTTACAGAGAAGGAGTTGAGTAAGTCAAGGCTAAGCAACAACAGGAAGAGAAATTATGACTAGGTATGAGAGATAGTATGTGCCAAGTAACATAA
Organism: Cupressus sempervirens; assembly: GCA_028749045.1. Lineage (NCBI taxonomy): Eukaryota > Viridiplantae > Streptophyta > Pinopsida > Cupressales > Cupressaceae > Cupressus > Cupressus sempervirens. The sequence continues at coordinate 55,255,601 of CM053789.1, forward strand.
AGAGAAAAAAATGTCTGGAATGATACAAACTTTCAGGTATACCATTTTGAGCCGACATATAAATAACATTTAATTATTAGAGAGTTTGTCACAAAGGTTATTACATGTAAATAACATTAAATAACTCTATAGCTATATTTGAATAGGCAGATCCAAATGCTATTTTTATGTATAGAGCATGAGATAGTAGATGAGAAAGAAAAGTAAGTGAAGGAAGAAAAGTATTGTGCAGACGGATTGTCTTTTGGATACTACAAGAAGAGTTTTGAAGAACAGAGTTAGTGACCTAATGAAATAGTGAAGGATAGAGTAAAGACATATCAGATAAGAGATTAGATCAAATATTGGAAGGAGGAGATCCCTAATCAATAATTATAAGTGCAAACTGAAGGATTGAGTACTCAATTAGTCTTGATAGATGGAATCAGGGAAAATCTCTTAACAGAGTGGTTTTAACAGACCTTTGCAAATCTCCTAATAGATTCCTTACTGCATTATAAGTCTTAAGTCCATTAATAGGGTGATACCTAATAGTCTTATATAGATTATAATTGAGTAGACCCCTCACATGGTAGATCATCAGAAGTGATCAAAATTCATGTAGTCCTAATAGGCTAACTTTTTGTTGGAATATTCAAATGGGAAGAGTACTTCTAAGAGGGGGTGATGAATCAAAAGTACCACACTTTTAACCTTTTCAAATCTTTTTAAAACAAATATCTAAAAATAAACTGCATGCATGTAAACATATTAAATAAACATAAAGTAAACACATGCATCAACACATGACACTAGAATTTGGTAACCCAAACACCTTCCACGAAGAAGAAGGTAAAATTGGGGTGTGGATGATACCCACAAAATCACTGTAGCAATAATTGTTTGACTAATTCTGATGGTCTACCCTATGAAAGGTCTGCCCTATTAAAAGCTTTACATTGTGTCAATAGTGACCTGGTTAAAGGATTTACAAACACTTTACATGAAGTGTCACCCTATTAAAGGATCTACAAAAATAGTTGTTAAGCTAACCTATTAACATAGGATTTTCCACTATCTAATATAATTGCTATAGAGAATTAGAAATCTTTGACCTAATTGCTTACAATCTCCAATTGCTTATCTTAGGCACTTGATCTTATCATTCTAGTGTGATCCTTTCTTGATCTGATATCTATTTGTAGCCCTTGTACTATTATGATCAACTGGATATGTAATTGCTACTCAATTCATTAAGTCTTTGATGCTCCTATTTTTTTCCCTATTCTACAATTTTGCTATCTACTCAACAACTTCCTTAACTTCTATTTAGCAACATAAAATTGTGGGGTCTAAGCCTTCTTATAAAGACTTCGTAGACTTAGGTTTAGGTATGGATCTATGATCCATATTAAATCTTGAATTCTCGCTCATTCCTTGCATTTTTCTCATTGGTTGCATGCCTTCTCCATTTTTCTAATTGGTTGCATGTTGATTGCATAGGAAATATAAAAGCTTCATTCTTATCCTTGTTATCCTTCAAAATCCTTCTATGTTGGCTCAAAAAATGGTTTACATCTGAGTTTGTGAAGGCACAAACTCATGTGTTGATTCTATGTCACTCATCATATACTAGACTAGTGGTGCTTGGCACATGTTTGATCCTAGTTTGCTCGGCACCTATTACACTTTGTCTTGCTCAGCACATGTATAGTTTTAGCTAAGTCAGCACATGAAGCATTCTAACTTGATCAGCATCAACTGTGACTTGGCACCTATATATCACACAGCACCTGTATAATTCTTAGCACCTAAAGTCACTTGGCACCTGTTGGAATTCTAACTCGGCACATACTATGGCTTGGCATACATAGTGTATTCAGATTCTATGTAAAAAGTAGTTAAGTGTGGTGGCACTCAAATGTTAAAACCATTCTAAGACCAAAAGTCTCCCCCTTTGACATGAGTGTCAAAAAGACTTAAGTAAACATTATTCATCTATCCTTATGAGCATCCTATCCACAAAATTTCAAAAAAAAATCAAAATACCTTATAACTCCCCCTGATTTGATTATGCCATTTCATTCTTGTAACCAAAATTCTTGTGCTGCTGTATTTTATACTCTTTTCCTTTGCCCTATTTTGGTAATTTGTACTTATGTGCTGAGTTTTTATGTCTACTCTGACTATACTTGCAGGTTTTTATTCATATCTCCCCCAAAACATTACTTCTCCCCCATACTATTTACACATTAAGTCTTATCTCCCCCTTAGTTATACCTTTCTCATTATTATTATTTCTCCCCCTAAACATTATATCTATCTCTTCCTTATTGTTATTTCTCCCCCTTTTTGACACTTATGTCAAAGGGTTCTAAGGAGTAATACCATATTTTGCCAAAAATGTAATGTTTACCTCCAGTATCATCTTCAGATCTACATCCCAATTTTCCAAAGCAATTTCAAGTGACTTATGCTAGATGGCAGTCTCTGTAGCAAGATGTACAAGTCCATCTAATGTAGAAATATTAGGATCTTTCTTTAAAATAGTTTCAACATAGACTTGCTCTTTGTGGAGGACCTCCAAATGTGGGGTTATGGAGGATTGAATCTGCATTAATTTGGCCTTCATATTAGCCTCTTCACTTTTAAGTGCAGCTAACTCTCTTTGAGTGTGAAGCAATTGGGAGAGAGTGTGAAGCGATTGGGAAAAATGCTTCTCACTTTGAGCTAGATCTCTTGGTAATTGCATGCTAGAAATCTTCAAATTTCTCTCCAAGATCGTTATCCTCTTGCTTGTCTCTTGTGTGAAATTGGAAAAATCACAAAGCTTTTTATACAATGAGAAAATTTTCTCAAGTATAGTTTTGACCTTTTCAATTTGCTTAGCCAATTCAACTTGTGCAAGTGTTATCCCACTGGATATTTTCTTATTCACCTTCCCTTGAAACTTCCTTTCAAACCACTCTATAAGTTTGACATTTGTGTATTGGTCTTCATTTGTCACCTGGTCAACTAAATCTAATAATTGTTCCATTATGTGCTTTGATTCATCTGGTGACTGCAAGTTGAAGGCATCCATAAAGATGTCCTTAATCTCATGTAGTGCTTGATTGTTTTTATACTCTTTTCTAAGTATTTCCTATCTCTTCCTTCTATTTAATGCATCTTGCATTTCTATAATCTACTCCATGGTGATAGTCTTTGAGTCATAAGTAGGTATGACTATGTCTTCATCTAACTTAGGGTCTCCATAGTGAAGTACCCTAGTCACCTTTGTAGAACTCGTGCCTAGTGTGGAGATTTGCAAAGGTATGGCTTCAGTGCTCGACTTCTAAATAATTTTTGTAGGAGTGCCTATTTTTGGTAGCTCTACCAATTTTTGAATAGCATCCTACTCCTTTTCCTTTGATGTATCCTCCTTCTCCTTATCAAATTTCCCTTATTCTATAGTTGTCTTCTTAATGGTATCATATGTTGCTATTTCAATTGTTGGAGGTGGTGGTGGAAGCATTAAAATTTGAATGCTAGTAGCTATATAAATGAAAAGTGGTTCTTGTGATTTCACCTTGTCTCTTTTTGGTTTTGCTACTGCCTTCTATAGCTTTTCAACACTCACCAATACAGGATTTGTTTATAATTGTGCCTATAGAGTGGATTGGTGAAGGATCTTGGAGAGATCCTTTGCAGTTAGGGGATTAATGTTCTGAGTAGGATTGTCATGAACATCCTTCATAGCTGTTGTGTCTATAGGTGTGAAGGTTACATGAGGAGGTTTGGGAGGTGATATTTATGTGTCTTACACACTCTCTTCCTCTTGCTATTGCTGCTTAGTTATTGTTATGTCTTCTCCCTTTTGTGTCTCTTCCTCCTCACCTTTTTCTTTATCTTCATCATCTTCCTTTTCTTCTTCTCTTTTCTTTTCTTGTTCTTTTAGATTGTCTTCGACAATTATGTGGACTTATTCACTACATCCTCAATCTTATTGTGTAGGATGTTAAATGCTCTATATTTAGGTGCAAATTGGCCACCATATTTCTTATTAGCCTTTGTTATTTGACCTCTTGTTAGGTTAGGCATCACTTGTGCTAGGGCAAATTCTCTGATCTCCTTTTCCATTTTTAGACAATAATGCCATTTGTTTTCAATTATCTTATATAGCTCTCTAGGCATGGTATTGTCTAGCTCTAGAGGTGTATTCTTAAAATCATCCATCATGGCATATACAGATTCCTCTATTTTATTTTGTTCTTCTCTACTTATCTTATTGAAATCAAGACTTTTCAAATAATTTGAATCTACATTTTTAATATTTTCACAAATCTTATCTATGGTAGATTTGGGAGGATGGCTTACCACTTTGAACTAGCTGATATCCTTTGATTTTATTATCTCCTCATCATCAATGTCTAGATGTGCCACATACTTTCTTCTTTTCTTTGGAATTTCATTAGTCTATTCAATGGCCTTCTTCTCTTTTGTTTATTCCTTGGTCTTTTGTGTAGATACCCTTGTGTTAGCTCTTGCTACTAGTGTTGTCTTGGCTTGTGTTGTTCCTATAGCCTTCTTGGGTTTGGGTTGAGCTGGAGGCTGAGTTTTAGCCTTTCTCTTCTTTTGCTCAACTTGTGTAGGTGCTTCCTTGGCTTCTTCTTCCTCTTCACCTTCCTCCTTATCTTCTCCTAAGCCTTGGTTCAATTCCATTAGGCCTTGCCCTTGTTCTTGTTCTTCACTCTCACCTTCTTCGCCTTCTTCATCTTCAACACCAACTTCTCCTTCAATATTTGCATCGAATTTCTTCTTAATCTTCTTTACTAGTTTGTCTTTCCTCTTAATTACAAATGGTGTCTTCAATTCTATTTCAACTTTGGATTTTACAACATCATATGTGCCAAAATGAGGAGCCTCTTTATCAATCTCTTCTACAAGCAATGCTATTATTGTTGTTGAGGCTTCATTTACATCAAGTTCATATCCCAATGGCCTTAGCCATCTTACCCTTGGAATTGTTGCCTAGATATAGGTATAGTCAATGTCAACCAAAAAGCATATGTTATTGATATGTTTTTCCACTAGGGAAACCGGTATTGTAACTCTTTGCTTCATGGTTTTCTTAAGATCCTCAAAATAGCTTGTAATTTGTGCCTCAAAATTATCATCCATCTGATCAATGAGCTCATTGATTTGTGTGATTGTAGTTTTTTTTGGATTCTAGTTCACTTTTACAATAGAAGGAAACTCTTCCAAGACATAAAAGAATATGCACATAAGAACTGAACCAAACTTGCATTGAGCACCTTTTGACCTCTTTATTGCTCCTAAGTTCTCATTTTGACAAATCATATGTATGATCTTTCTTCACAAGCTTGTAAGCTACATCAACAGCTATACATGGTACACTGTTTAATTTGCTAGATTGGTAAAATTTGTGAGATATCACTCTCATTGAAAAATATAGAACAAGATCTATTATAGTATCAATTGTCATACCCCTCTTATTCCACTTAGCTCCTGTATTCCTTTCAATGATTTCTTTTGAGTCACTTGTTAGGGTTTTATGCCGATCTAGGGTTGGGAAACCTATAACCCTATATATTATCCTCTTGGTAATCTTTGCTAGTCTTATTTCTAACTAAAAATATCCATTGTGAATTCTATTGAGAACAATCTGTATCCATTATGTTTTAAAACCTGTAGGGTAAACTAGGGCATTTGTTAAACCCTTCTTCTCAACTATCTAAAACTCATCCTTCAAAATTTTGTTTTCACATAGTTTTTCATAGGCTTGGAATATCTCAAGGTCTCCTACTACTCCTATTTTATATTTGTAACACTTCCTTACATCTTTTACCATGACAACCTTTGGTGGAATAATGGACAATGTGCTAGCAGGGTCGTTTCTATAGGCTACCTCAAGAATGGGTCTAAAATCAAGTTGTTTTACTTCATTACTAACTAGCTAGTCCTCTTTCCCTTGGGATTCTTAGAACTAGAAGCCATTATACTGAACTAGGGTTTTAATATATTAAAAACTTCAACACTGCGTAGCTCGACACTTGATAAATACCTTAGATCGACAAAATTTGTGTTGAATCGCTATTAAAATTGATGCAAAAGGCTTCAAGGTTTCTCTTTGATCACTTTTGCACTGTTCTCATCTTTGCTCTATGTTTGAATGGCATAAAAATGATCAAAATTTAACCTTATACCTTTCAAAACCTAGCATTAAATGCTTAGTGCATACAATTGTAAACTCGGCACTTGAAGATTTCAACATGACTCAACTTCCACTAAATTTCTACTTCACTCAGCTTCCATTGACATTTCTCAACTCGGTCACTATTAGCAACTCAGCATCCACTGAAGCTTTACTTGGCATTTGAGGACAGTTTGGCAATATTTGCAAAAACTTCAAATTTTGACTTGGCATCTTTGCTCATGCTCATTTCTTCTTTGTAGTACTTCTTTGTCTTGGGACTGATGTATGATATAACTTTGTATATTAGTCCCATACACCTATTCATGCTTAGTAGGATGAGGTGTGACCACTTGACTTCTTGGGTGAAGTGATCCCTCCATTTGATGTGTTTCACTTATCTTTTTTCTTCCAAGTCTTGTTCATTTTCCCTCTAACTTATTCAACTTCTACCTTCTCTTTTCCTTTGTTAACTTCTGACTTGGGTGCCTTTGACTTTGTTGGACAATTTCTATTGATGTGAACAATTCTCAAGCAACAAAAACATGTGGGTTGACTTAACCATCTACTGTAGTTCCCTCTAAAATGCATCCTTATGCAATTTTCAAGAATGTGTCCATATTCCTGACAGTAGTGATAGCTATACCTGGTGTTATAGTCCCAATTGTAGTGATGACCATGGTTATTTTCCTTTGTAGGCTGATTGGACATCCACATAGGCTTTGATCTACATTCAAATGCTCTATGTCCATACTTCTTGTAATTGTAGCAATGACCCTCAAATCTTGGTGTCCTCATGGTCTTGGTTCTACATTCATGTGCTTGATGTCCTTGCTTTTTGTACTTGTGACAAAAGCTTGCATTTTTAGGCTTATCATGTTGATGACCATTCTTGCTCCTACACACATTAGAGGTATGTCCCTTTTTACCACATAAATGACAAGTAGGTTTAGTATTCTTACCTTTTTTACTCCTTTCTTCTATAGTCTTGGATGATTCTCCTTGTTCAGCGCTAGTGTAACCAAGTCTTGAAGTATCATTACTAGCCCTTGGTGATTTCAGTAGTTGCTCAAAGTACTTAATAGCCTCATTGAGTTTGTTGAACCTTTTAGCTATCTCCTTCTCTCTTCTCAATTCATTCTCTAATTTTTTCTTTTTCATTCTCAAGGTGGAGATATCAATGTCCTTCATGTTTAGCTCATGATGAGCATTCATCATCTAGCTTAAGGTGTCAAGCTACATGTTTAAGATTCTTTCAAACTCAATTGTTTTCTCCTCCAGTCTATTGGTAAGATTTCTCTTGTCATCTTCTATCATGGCCTTGTCTTCAATGTCTTCCTTCTTTTGTTTAGTCACTTCACAAAGCATTATAGCTTGTCACTCTTGTTCAAGCTTGAGTATTCTAATTTCTTCTACTTGAGCTCTATTTTTCTCCATCAGTTTAGCCTTTGTTGCATCAAATTCCTTGGAATCTCCATTAGAAAACACTTGTGTGGTGTCAATCTCCTTGTATTGTATGTCATTTTCAGCTATGGCTATATCCTTCCTTCTTTTTAAGGACTTTCTCAATTCCTCTCTGGCTTCCTCCATTTTGTGTAGAGCGAGATACACATCAATCACTTGATTGTCTATGATCATTCCAAGTTTGAAGACTTCCATCTTCATATCTTTTCTCTAAGTTTTTAGACTTCTCCTTGTGAGAACCTTTGCATTGATACCAATTGTTGGAATATTCAAATGGGAAGAGTATTTCTAAGAGGGGGAGGGGGGGTGAATCAGAAGTACCACACTTTTAACCTTTTCAAATCCTTTTAAAACAAATAACTTAAAGTAAGCTACATGCATGTAAGCATATTAAATAAACATAAAGTAAATGCATGCATCAACACATGAAACTAGAATTTGGTAACCTAGAAACCCTCCAAGAATAAGAAGGTAAAACTGGAGTGGGGATGATACCCACAAAATCACTGAAGCAATAATTGTTTGATCACTTCTGATGGTCTGCCCTATGAAAGGTGTGCCATGTTAAAGGCTTTACACTGTGTCAATAGTGACCTGGTTAAAGGATTTACAAAAACTTTTCATGAAGTGTCACCCTGTTAAGGGATTTAGTCACCTCTTCAAAGGATCTATAAAAATAGCTATTAAGCTAACCTATTAACATAGGATTTTCCACTATCTAATACAATTACTAGAGAGTATTAGAAATCTTTGACCTGATTGCTTACAATCTTCAATTGCTGATCTCATGCACTTTATCTTCTCATTTTTGTGTGATCCTTGCTTGATTTGATATCTAGTCGTAGCCCTTGTACTGTTCTTATCAACTAGATATGTAATTGTTGCTCAATTCATTAAGTTTGTGATGCCCTTGTTGTTTGCCTTGTTCTACAATTTTGCTATCTGGTTAGAAACTTCCTTAAATTCTATTTAGCAACATAAAATTGTGGAGTCTAAGCCTTCTTATAAAGACTTCATAGACTTAGGGTTAGGTATGAATCTACAATCCATATTGAATCTTGAATTCTGGCTCATTCCTTGCATTTTTCTCATTAGTTGCATGCCTTCTCCATTTTTCTGATTGGTTGCATGTTGATTGTATAGGAAATATAAAATATTCATTCTTATCCTTATTATGATTCAAAATTATTCTATGTTAGCACAAAAAATGGTTTACATCTAAGTTTTTGAAGGCACAAACTCATACATTGATTCTGTGTTACTTGCCATATATTGGACTTCTAGTGCTTGGCACATGTTTGATCTTGGTTTTCTCAGCACCTATTACACTTTGTCTTGCTTGGAACATGTATAGTTCTTGCTCACTCAGCACATGAAGCCTTCTAACTTGCTTAGCATCAACTATGAATCGGCACCTATATATCACTCAGCACCTATATAATGCTCAGCACTTGAAGTCACTCAACACCTGTTGGAATTCTAACTCGGCACATACTATGGCTCGGCATACATAGTGCACTCGTCTTCTATGTAGAAATTAGTTAAGTGTGTTGACACTCAAATGCCAAAACCATTCTAAGACCAACACTTTTTTATTACAGTAGTGAATATTTGTGGGTGTCATCCCCACCCTAGTTTTATCTTCACCTTTGAGGTTTTTTGGGTTACCAAAGTATTTTTTGTTATGTGTTTACATTTCATGGATGTGATACTTAGCTAGATTTATTTCAGCATTTTATTTTCTAATTAATATTATACATAAGCTAGATATGAGATGGTTAATGTGGTGAAAGTAGTAAACTTAAATTAAAGGATAAATTTTTTATAGATCTTATTTTACCCCACCCCCTCTCAGTATCCCATTTTCCCAATAAACTTCTACTACCTGGTATTAGAGCTTTGTTTTCTTGAAAGAAGTTTAACAACTTGTGAGTTTAGATCTTGGAGATGGAGGCTTACAAATTTGGAAATATTATTCACAATCATGTGATTGACATCTAGTTTGTATTGTAGTAAATTGAAGTAGTAAGAGTGAGGAATTGAGAAAATCCCTGAGAAAGAGAAAAGATATGGCATTCAATAGAATGCACACTTTATCAAGAAGTTGATACACAAGGATTTCTTGACACTGTAAATTTCAATGAAAGTGATGCAACCATTGGAGATCTATTGGAAAATAAAAGTATCATAAATGAAGAAGATAGAGGATTGAAAAGAGAACATGAAATTCAGTCAATAAGACTATGTGAAGTGACCAAACAAAAGAAGAAAATTGAAGAAGAAAAAGTTGTGGCTGAGGAAGACACAAGATAAATGGCTATTAGACTTGAAGAAAGTTCATCTAATTTGTAAAATCTTTCAAAAACTCAGCTAGAAATGATGAATCAAATGATGCTTGCAAATAAGAAATTGAATAGGAAAGACACAGAGATAGATCACAAAGTGGCCTACTAAGGAATGAGTTAAGATATGAGTATGAACTTGTGGAGAGAATGAATAAGCCTAGTGAAGCATTAAGATACTTTGAACAACTTATGAGATCACCTAGGTCATCAGGAAACACTTCTAGACTAGGACATATAAGGAAATATTCATCTAATGAAGTGGGATAATTCTCCAAGAGTTTAGGGCAAAGGAATGAAAAATCAAAAGGAAAACCTACATTCTATCATTGTGGTAAATTTAGACATACTACAAACATTTGTAAAGCTAAGAATGGTATGCAAAACCCTAAACCTAGGTTTATTGGTTACTATTTTTATTGAAAGAAGCAAGGACACAAAGTGCATGAATGTAGATCAAAGATGAGAAATATACCTACTACATCTAGATTTGAGGGATATTGCTACAATTGTAAAAAGTTTGGATATAGAGCATATGAATGTAAATCACATGCAAAACCTAATTGAAAAACTAGAAGGTAGGTCAAATCACCTAAGAAAGATTGTTCTAATTGTCACCAGGTTGGACATGTGACTAAGAATCATAAGACCCAAGCATTAGTACTAAATAATGAGCACATAAAGGGTAAAGGGAAAGTAGATGTAAACAAAGAAAGGGATAAATCAAACCTAAAAGAAAAAGATGGAAGCTAAAAGTAGTGGAACAAATGAAGTCAAGATCACCCAATCCAATGGAGAAGGTGATCACACCACCTCAAACTAATTAAGAAAGTAATGTAAGGAAATTTATACTTAATTATTTATATTACATCATTTCCTAACATAAAATGTGAATAAGTTCAAATCTGCATGAGAAAAGATGCATTAGAATAGATCGATGGAAATAATTGTGTAAAAGAATCATTAACATTTTGGGTGTTGAGCATCAGTAAAATTGTATATATTGACCAAGTATTGCAATATGGACCAAGTACCCCAATGTCAAACTAATTTATAGGATGAGTTAGATGGAATTGGTTGGGTTGTATAATGGAGACTAGGCTCAAAAGTTTAGTGATGATCAAGATAGTTGGACTCCACCTAACAGAGGACACAATATTTATGGAGACTCTAACATGAATGAATGGAGGTATATATTGAGAATTTGAAGACATTACATACACATAGCATTTAGATTTTGAGAGCATGGATTGATGTGAGAAAATTTCAAAGAAATTTTTAGACGTTTGGAAGTAAATCAGCTATGAAAGTGTGATCAAGTGTTGATTTTTAGTTTTTTTGAGTTTTGCAAAGAAAAAAGTTTCAATACCATAACACGAGAGAATGGAATCTTTATCTTCTACAATAAATAATCAAGGAAAGGAGGTGAGAAATATTCAATTGGTGAAGAGTTACACTTGTCCTCCACCTAAGTATCATATAATTCCTAAGATTTTTATGAAATGAGTTTCAATGGGTGTGTTGTCATCAATACCACCTAAAGTCATTATGATTCACGATGTGTGGAGTTGTTACATGTGTAAAATTAGTGAAGTTGGAGACTATGAGATTCATGTGGCATAGAGCAGAATTCAAAATTGAATGGATTAAAATTGTATTGAGCAGAATTCATGGCATAGAGCTATGGATAGAAAATAGACTAATTAATATTACAAATAAAAGGATTCATGATCTTACCAAGTATCCAAATTTTGACAAGAAGAAAACAACACATTGTTAGAGAAGACAAGTAATTGAGGCGAACACAAAATCTGAGTAGAATGGATGTGGTTTGTCTATTTCAACCATCACCAATCCATTAATTGAGTTTGTAGTGAGAGTGATGTCTGACAAATTTTATCAATCAAATTGACTGAATAGTGTGTCATGTATGGAAGTTGATCAAGTGTGGAAAAATGTAATGAAGGATCATGAATATAATCTTGCCAAGTTGCAATAGTTAAAACTAGCATAGAACCTAACATCAATCAAAAAAGAAAAGAATTCAATGTATAAGTTCAGATCATTGATTATGTTTATTTTCTTTTACACTCACAATTATTTTCTAGCTATTGGAAATATTGTATGGGAACAAGACAAACCTATTACAAGATAGATTAGTGAATACATAATGAATTTGGGAGAAAATTTTGAGAATGTTCTAGATGGATATTTTGAAGAATTCAAATAGAAAATGAGAAAGAAATCATTATAATGATATATGTTTTCTAGTTGATATAGATAACATATTTGTACAGGTAGTTAAGCCAAGGAAATCTTGGCTTGAACCTTTTGGCTATGAAATTAAGAATAATGATGTAAGTGCAACCATTACTACACTACTTAAGGAAGAAATTGATGTAAAGGCTAAGCCTTTTGGAAAATTTGAAGAAGAAAAGGATAGAATAACTATTGATATCAAGATTTATTCTACTTATAAGAAGAGAAAGAATATGATTGAAGACCTGGAAGAGAATCTAGGAACACAGTCCAAACAGAAAGAACCTTTGATGATTACTCAAGGAATTGAAGACCAAGGAAATGGTACTAGTGAAGAGGAAGAGGAAGAAAGTGCAAAGAAACAAGGAAAATTCCTAGCACTAGTCACTCCACCAATGAAGAAGATCAAAAAAAATATCCTAAGGTGAGGACAATTGCAAAGAAGGCAAGATCCAAGCCCCTCTCTCTACCTACAATAGAGAGACCAAGAACTAGGGTAGTGGTGCAAGTAGTGCCAAGCCACCACTGAAGAAAGGAGTAGTAAAGATTACAAAGCCAAGAAAAGGTTCAAGAGGCACAAGTGTACTTAAGAGGAAAGTGACATACACCAAAAAGAAGAAAGCTTGTGAAGAAGAAAGATATTAAATAGGAAGATGCCTAGAGGACCAAGTCTGATGGACCTAGTTGCCACCGAGTCAATGTGCCTACAAAGCTGAGAACTATTGAAGAGGTATGTACCAACATCAGAAACTTTGTAGGCCTATCATGATCTACATATGTCAAGTATGAGACATAGAATAATGATGAAAAATCTAAGGTAGAGGAAGCCATGATAGAAATGATTTCCAATGATAAGCTTGCACCTATAGATTTAGAAAAGAATATCCCAAATGATTTTTACATTAGACTTAATTTAAAATGGTGACAGCCAACTATAATTGAGAGGCAAATAAGAGAAGGAATTTTAGCCAAAATTATGCATGAGTTGTCAAACAAGAAAAAGGAAACCTTTTTGGAGAAGTATAAGAACTAATTTTTTCGTAAAGTTAGAACAATTATGATTTTATAGAATAAAATTGCATCTTTTATACAATAGAATGAATAGTTATGGAAGATGATTTTTGGACTATCTATAGGAATAGATAAAAAGGAGAAAGAAATGGACACTATAACCTTTTAAGATGTTCAAAGTGATGAAGAAATTCCAAGTATGTGAAGCCCACAGGACAATGTATCACCCATTCATGATACTACACCTGGCACCCCTATATTGAAACAAACAAGGGACTATCCTAAGGATGGAGAAACTCCAATTCAGTTTGTTGATGAAAAAAAGAAAACTTTAGAAGCTAAGGAACCAGAAAGTGAGAAGTAAGAACAAGAGGAATCAACAAAGGAAACAAATGTAGAGCCATCTACTACATGTCAAGAAGGACCACATGTCTCGAGACCTCAAGATGGAGAAAATGAGGAGACTAAATAGAAAGAAGTAGAAATAGAAAAAGTGATTGTTGCTAGCATTGAGATACAAATTAGACTGAGTGGTGACACCCCCTCACCTGCTCAAGAAGTGTCAAGCAACAACACTCCAAAGGCTAGCAAGGGAAAGAATAAAAAAAAAAGTTCTCCAAGTAATACTATTAATCTAGACAAGATTATAGAAATGCCAAAGTGGGATCTAAACAATCTCACATTCAAAAACTTTGCCATCTTGCACAAGATATTCTAGCAAGAAAGAAAAGGTAGGAAGAGATGAAAAGAGAACAATAATAAAAATAGGTGTTGCATGATATCAAAGATATTTCTTTGATATATTTGATATTTAGACCATTGATGAACATGCCCCCATTATCTCTTTGTTGGTCTAAATTGTTGAAAAAGTCAACACTAAGGATATTTAAGCTAAAGAAAAACTAATGGCATGGTCTAAGAAATGATTTGAAAAGAAAGGCTCCATAGAAAAAGTTTCTACTATCATTGCAATAAAAGAAGAAGAATTGCAGGCACTAGTATAGAATTTAGAAGAACTTGTGAAGAAGGTACAAGATTTGTACAAAAAATAGCAGAATGAGAACCAAACTTATCTTATCCTATCAATGTTGATACCTCACTTGGAGGTTATGTAACAAGAGCTATTTTCAACAAAAGATCTAGTTCAAGGAGATTATAATCTTTCTATTTCTGATAGACAATTGACTTGGAAGCCAATCTAGAGATAAAGATTTGTGTTGTTGAATCAACAAGAACTACATGGGATTATGATCTTTCCATGCTCAATCAAATTCATAAACCATTCATTGATAAATATGGTTTGATTCCACCTACTCCACCCTAGCAGCAGACATAAGTGTCAAAAACAAGGGGGATAGATGATTGATGAGATGCAAGGGGATAGAATAAAAATAAGGGGATCAAATGAAATAATATAGAGATTTAGACCTTAGAAAGGAAGAATGAAAACAAGGTATCACAAAGCTATAATCAAACTATTTTGAGTCATGTAATATATGTATATTTGTATTATAATAATAGAAAAGTTTTTAAGTTTTATAAGAACTGAGTGATAGGCTTAGGGGGAGTACTATTATTTTTGTAATGTAAAGTTGTAATCATGACAAAGTGTTTTTTCCACTAATGTCAATGGGGGAGATTGTTGGTATCTCTAAATTTTGTTGTCTATTAGTGTCAACCACTTAGTCATAAATAAGGTTGAGTCATTCGGTCATCACTGTGACTATGTTACTCTACATAGGTTGAGTCATGTAAAGACTTGTAAATAATCATGTTTAAGCCAAGCTCTATAGGAGATGACAGTGTCTTTGGTCATCAAGTACTTTAATTATAAGGTGAGCATAGTGAATGTTGAGAAGATAGAGTACATAGATATCAAGTTATACAAAAGAAGTCAAGTAAGTTAAGGTTGAGAAAAATTAGGAAGAATAGTTACGAATGGGCACCTGAGATAGTATGTGTTGAGTAACACAGAGAGAGAAAAATGTTTGGAATAATACAAACCTTGAGGTAAACCATTTTGAGCTTACATGTAAATAACATTTAATGATTGTAGCATTTGTTACGAAGGTTGTTATGCATTTTGACATGGATCACTGATCCCTATGAGGGATGAACAACTAATCAGATAAAGGTGCAAAAGGGGAAGCATCTAGAAGACTCTAGAAATGTATTTAAATAGGTAGATCCAAACCCTATTTTTATATATGGAGCATGAGATAACAGATGAGAATGAAAAGTGAGCAAAGGAAGTGAAGTAATGTATGAAGGGATTGTGTTTTGGATGCTAAAAGAAAATTTTTGAAGAATAGAAGTTAGTGACCTAATGAAGAAGTGAAGGATAGAGTAAAGACATAGCAGATAAGAGATCATATCAGATATTGGTAGGAAGAGAACCCAAATCAACAATTATAAGTGCAAACTAAAGGGTCGAGTACTGAATATGTTTTGATAGATTGAATAAAGGAAAATCTCTAAACATAGTGATTTTAATAGACCTTTATAAATCTCCTAACAAAGTCCTTACTTAATTATAGACATTAAATCCTTTAATCAATGTAAGACCTAACATTCTTATATAGATTTTAATAGAGAAAACCCCTCATAGGGTAGATCATTAGAAGTGACCAAAATTGTAGTCCATATAGACTAACTTTGCTACAGCAATAGTGAAGATTTATGGGTGTCATCCCCACCTCAGTTTTACCTAAACCTTGGAGGGTATTTGGATTACCAAAATATTTTGTGTTATGTGTTTATGTTTCATGGATTTGATACTTAGCTAGATTTATTTCATTATTTGATTTTTTGAGTTATATAATGTATAAGCTAGATATGAGATGGTTAATGTGGTGAATGCAGTAAAGTTATATTAAAGGATAAAAGTTTTATAGATCCAGATTCACCCTGCCCCTTAGTATCTCAACTTTCCAATAAACTTCCACTATTGTTTTTATAGCATATTCATTGTTATTTTTAATGTAATTATTATATTATATTTTAGATTAACTATTACGAAAATATTATCAAATATAGTTGTATAGTAATTTTGCGTATTGCTAATTGAATTTTATTTTTTACTTAAAACAAAATAATTAGCAAGCATAGTTGTTTTTGTTCTCTATAAACATAAAATTTAGAAGAATTGTATGTTCATCTTTAACATTTTTATTAAATTTAAAATATTTTGTGTTATGTCATGCAAATATTTTTAAACCATCTATTTTGTTGAAATACACATATATATTGATGTGTTTATCCCATAATTTCTTTTTTTCTATTAATTGTGAATTTCAATATTAATTTTTACTTTTATAAATTTATTGATATGTTTCCATATGATCTTTTATGTTTAAAATAGAATGCAACTTCAAACTACAATTGATGATAATTTGAAGTATTTTGTGTTATGTCATGCAAAGATTTTTAAACCATCAATTTGTTTTACTAAAAATATATTTTGATGTGTTTCTCTCTTAATTTCTTCTTTCTATAAATTGGGAATTTCTATATTAATTTGTAGTTTTATAAATTTATTTATATATTTCCATATGTATTTCTATTACACTTCATGTTATAAATTTTCATACATTTTCAAAGTAAATATCATAAAATTTTCAAACTTTACCATTTTAAAAAGTTACATTCATTTTATTCTTTATATAATAGTTCTAGGTGTATAGTTTTCAAACTTTTCCTTTAAACTTTTATTACTTTATCTACATGAACTTGAAGGAATATTGAAATATAAAATAATATTCTTCTTGTGCATCTTCATCTCTACTCCTATTGAGAATGTAAACTACCTGGATGTAGTGCCTGCCCCTAGGTCGCATTTTTGCTATCATTGTCGAACTCTTTTAGGGCTAGTTTTATGTTGATGATTAGTAGCATTATTTTGAGACTATCAGATATTGTGCTATGGATTTAGTTGATATGTGATGAGATTACTTAGACTCTACATTTCATGTATTGATGATGATTAGATAGATGGTTTATTCTATGTGTTTTCTTATGGATACTTACCCCATACTTGCATGTGTATGGTGTGCGTGCTTGTTTTCTTTCTGTATGGCGTGTCTTATGTGGTTAAGGAAGGGAGTCGTAGTCACCTGCTAGTCAGGATCTACACAATGCACCACTTCCTACCATTGTTTGTTTAGTTAGTATATATATTGTGCTTGTACATGTGTGGTTTTTATGCAGGTTGCAAGTACCGGGTACCGACTTCCCTAAATTGCCAAGATGAGCGTACCCTATCGCATTATCTCGATGATAAGAGAGGGGAGATAAATTCTCAAGTCCAAATCCCAACCCTTTAAGCCATTTGTCCTAATTGAAAATTGGGACAAGTATCTGAGTTAAGTACCCTCTGAATACATTGGATGATGTAATTCATGATATTAACCCTCTTGGTTTGATTTTGTATGTGTTTTGCTATAGTGGGTTTTTTGTATTTTATTTTATGAGTCTTTGGAGTATTTTCCATTAATTAAGCCTAA
This sequence comes from Cupressus sempervirens, assembly GCA_028749045.1. NCBI lineage: Eukaryota > Viridiplantae > Streptophyta > Pinopsida > Cupressales > Cupressaceae > Cupressus > Cupressus sempervirens. The sequence continues at coordinate 55,273,351 of CM053789.1, forward strand.
TTAAAAGATTTAATTAATGGTTTAATTTAATGGAAAATTAATATGATATTTTAATATTTATTTTATCTAACTAATTGAGAAATTAATTAAATAAAATAATTAAATTTGAAGATAAAAGTTATAATTTTAAAATTGGAATGTGATAATATTTATTTAAATTAATAAATATTTTAGCATCTAAAGTTTCAAAAATGAATTTAAAAGTGGAAAATATATTTAAAATTATTAAAAGATTAAAGGTTGCGTGATGTGTGCATATGATTAAAATATAAATATATTAAGATAAAATAAGTGGAGTTATTTAAGTTAGTGCATAAGATTTAAAATTTAATAAAATAAATAAATAAAAGAATAAAGTGAATATTATATTAATTATTGTGCATTATTTTAATGTTTGCTCACTTAGGAGTTTGCAAATTCTTGAGAGCTGTCATGTAAACAACACAGGAGTTTGCACTCTAAAAATGCATAAGTTATCTACACTTAGGAGTTAGCATTTTATTTGAGCACATGGTGTCTACAACTTTATGACTCATCTAGAAGGTTGGAGAAGACTCATGGTTAGTTGTCATGCTTATCTTCTAGTTGTTTCTAGAGATATTCTAGATGCATCTTAGAGGCCTTTAAATAGAGGCTCTCCTAGTGTGTTTAGACAAGCTTCAAAGCTTACATGCATTTGAGAAGCTCATATGCTTCCACATGCTCATATGCTTCTACATGCTTCTATGCTTCTTCTAGCACTACTAGTCACTTGGAGGTTTCGGTTGGCTTGGATCATGGAGGAATTGTGAATGTTGGAGAAGGAAGGGATTTTTCTATGGACTTCTGAGGCATGGCAAATTAGCATCAGTGTCCAGGTGCACTCGTGATTTTCACATATTCTATTTGCACTCTTTCTCTTCCTGTCTTCATCATGTCTGTTATATGTGTCTGAATACTCTCTGTGATTGAATCTACATTTTGGAATTGGAATTTAGATATGTAAGTTATTTGGTTGCAAAGAAAACAATAGAAAACCCTAGCTTCAATTTAGAAAAGAAATTAGATCTAAATCGAGTTTGGGTTCGAATTAGAATCATATCGAGAAATAGATTTGAAAATGGTTTCAAAATTTATAGTCAATCTATTAGAGGAATTAATGGGTAAAATTTAGAGAAATTTTTAATCCGTCATAATGAAAAGCTCTTTCTATTTTAAAATATAGATATACTTTTATGGTACAAATCTGCACACATTCATGTACATATATATATATATATATATATATATATGCAGATTATCAATTAACTATACAGTGTTTAAATATATATATGTGTGTATGTATATATATGTGTGTATACATATATACATATACGAATACACACACACACACACACACACATATATGTATATAATCACAGTGGAAGAAATCAATTTAAAGTAATCTGAATCGCGCATGCCACAAACATTTTTGAAAAAATGTTTATGGAAGAAAAAATTTAAAATATTTAATTGTTTAAGGGAGGGGTAGGTTTACCCACCCCCTACCCCCACCTTCTTTTATTTGTCCACAGCTCACAGTACTGTGTGCAGACAGTTTTCATTTGTACCGCCACACGGCCATGACAAGGCCGGATGGCCATACGTATCGCAGCGACTATGGTCGCAGTAATGGCACGACCTTTTTAAAATGTCAGCCAGCAATTTGTAATTGCTTATAAATTGAGTTAAAAACAATAATGATATATGCAAGGCAGGTACAGCAATTTGAAACCCATGTTTGCATTATAATTCGCATACATATTAATATTTGCAAGGTTTATGTTATGTAATTCAATTTTGAGGTGTTAAATATTGTTTATTATATATATATATATATATATATATATATATATATATATATATATATATATATATATATATAATATAGAAAATTTGACTTTTAAGTATGATGAAGTTATTAAATATTAATTATTATATATATGTATATGTGTGTGTGTGTGTGTGTGTGTGTGTGTGTGTGTGTGTGTGTGTGTGTGTGTGTGTGTGTAATAATAAAAGTTATTTAAGTAATTAATTAAGTCAAGAAAATCTCTAATAACTGATAATAGAATAGTTTTAAATATTTCAATTATCTATTATTGTGAGGTTCTCAATTGACTTATTGAAAATGATAAATGATTGATAATAATTTGTCAATTATTATTAATAGAGAAGAGATTTTAATATAGTTTATATAGTGGACTTTTTATATTTATTTAATGTATACTATTTAATATATATTAAATAAATTAGAGATGGTAATTTTATATTACGAAGATGATTTTAAATTAAGAGACTCAAATTTTAATGATATTGGACAATGGGTCATTGTTACATTTTGACCCTGTTATAACATAGCTACGATTTGAATTATTGTTATAATTAATACATTATGTATTATTAACTAAATTATTGATATACCTTAATGGTGTTAAGAGTTAGCTAATGAAGTTTATGTAAAGTTCTGTAGATTGATTAGTTATAGTTTTGATGAGTTCATTATTTATTAATGATTATTGGGTCTAACAAACTATTAATAAATAATGGTTTAAATAGTTATTAATTAATCAGATTAAAGTTAATTAATTATTGAAGTTTTGTAAAAGATATTAATCAATTTGAATTGGTTAATAATTGGAGGAGTAGTAAATAATTGAATTATAAACCAACGTACATAGGGGAAAACTATTTGAGGATAATAATATTGGGGTTTTTATTATAACTTGTTATTATTAAAGTATTAATGGTAACATTGTTGAAGAATGAAGAATGTTGTCATTATAGATTTATTAATAAGATTTCCAATATAGCTTGTTATTAAATATTAACAAGTTATTATTATTGAACTATGAATATGAATATTTGTGTATTGGATTATGGTTGACCTTTAACTTACAAATTATGTCTAGTTATTAATTGATTCGTTGAGATGGTTATATAATTATTAATTAAATTAATTGATTAGAGTTAATTAAATTTAATTGATAATTAAGTTATGATATGCTAATATCGATTCCTCTAGCAAAGTTGTGAAGTATTTACATCGAAGTTGACAAGTCATACTCTCATGACTTGAATAATGACCTTAGATATTTTAATAGTGAGACTTAGTAATATTTAATTAAGAACTATTAGAATGACATAGGGTCATGGATTGTGTACCTATGTCCATTATTACTTAATTTAATGATTTAATAAAGCATGGCATTTTAAGTAAGGCTAGTTAGTCTAGTTATTCAAAGATTGGTAGTTGGCTCTCTTATTTAACTATTAATGATCCTTAATTTATGTTGAAAGTTGAAGTAACATTAAAGAAGAGTTAATCAATTAGTAATATGGATTCTTAGTTAAATTAAGTGAATGATTTAATTAAAGGTCAATGATGATCAGTTTAGTGAGTATTTACCCTTAAGTTATTTTTAGAATGTAATTTTAAATAATGGAAGGATAATGCTATTGGGGAACAAATGGGTTGACTTGTAGGTCAAATGATAAATCCTATATACTTGAAGTATACTGGTAAACTGAAACTGAAACTCTACACATTATTTAGCTATGTGATTTTAGTAAACCAAAACATGTGTTTGCATTGTGTTTTCTGTATGCTATTTATTTTGGGTTTTTGGGTTGACTAGTGTTGACCAGTCTTAGGTTGTTACTAGAGGCTTGGGGGTTATGAGATGTGATGACATGATTGATCTTATTTGGTCTCGATCTTTATAAACCCAACCATGGTTATGTGATGGACTACTCTATGAGATGTTTGTATTTACTTATTGTTATTGCTTATCAATCTTCTTGAGTGAAGCTGAGTTATATGTATATGAGACACTTGACTTAACCATATTTTTGAGTCACCGATCAGTTATCCTTGGATTGCTTTCTAGTTGCCATGATGGGACTAAAATGTTGATTTATTTTTTGATGATGTCATGTTGTGACATGTTTTGACTCAACCATTTTGGAGTCTTTGATCAGTATGATTTTGAGATATATTTTGGTTGTTGAGAACCAATGGATACTTTTGATTATCAGTGATGCCTTCAATTGCCAATAGAGAACTGCTGTGGTCATGATTTTCTATGGATGCTTTTCAAATGCTCATGGATATTTGATGCTTTTATTGTGGATATTTGATGATTCTTATTGTGGATTATCTTTTGGTATTTCTTTCTAGTCTCTTGTATAGGACTGGGGTGATTTTATGATTCCATGAGCTTAGGGTAGGTTATCTACTTGTAGTGTCAAGAAGTAGCTTGCAATGGGGATCGGGGCCCTAATTGGCTGCCAGGGTAACTCATTGTAAGTTTGGTTAATAAGTGATAACATTTACACACTAAATGGGGATTAAATTAACCTAAGAAGATAATTATTTTGCTTCTCACCCATGCCTCGAGTGCTTGTACAGAATAGGATGGGAGTAGAGAGAACGCATGGTTGCGACCTTGCATTCCATAGTATGCCTCATCAGTATGAGAGGATACTAGTGGATGCATGAGGATCAGTATGGACCTATGGAGTTTAGCTAACTGCCAAGGTAACTTGTACATGATAAATACGATGACACTTTCCTGCTTGCATAGTAGGTTTCCTACATGTCATTGTGTGCCTTTAGGAATTAGATGTTAGTTTTGTGATTGGAACCTTTGAGTTAGTATACTTTTAGGATTCCTTGATTTAGAGATTTATGTTATGTGTTTTGGATAGCCTGTTTAGGACTTGAGATTATCTCCTCAGCATGGTGGGAGTGGACCACTTAGGTTCCACGTGGTCGGGTGGTAGTTTTTTTCCACTCTTATCATTTGAGATCTGTCTAAGACACCGTGGCTAGAGCATTCTTGGTTGGTATTTATCTTTATTTTGTTCTTGAATCATTATGATGGATGATATACCTTATGATGGATGTATTTACTGGTATGTTTCTTATATTGATGATTTGCATGTGTTAGATGATGTTATCTTATGCTTTATTTTGTGTGTTAGATATCTTTTTGCATATGATGTAGGATGTTTTAGGAGTGACATTCCTACTATGTTAATATCGATGATCTCTTTGGTGCTTTGTGATGTTACGCACGGAGGGATGGCTAAGATCCATGATGGTCTAATGATGCTATTTACGGTTGGGAGGAACCGTGCACTTAATTATTTATGTTTGTGATATATGGTTATCTTTTATGTTGGATGTTTATATCTTTTGTGATGATGTATCATGTATGATATGTGGTTTCATTTACTTTAATTGCATCATGAATTAGAGTTAGTATGATGATGTAGTTTATTTATACGGATGTATATTCTTCTAAGCCTTTCATACCTTGTAACATGTGTAGTGGATGATTGAGCTAAAATGTAATTACAAAAAAGACACTTGTATATTGTTTAAGAACATTGGATGTATCATTGCTAAGGATGTGATGTTAGATGAATAGTTAATTTAGATGTGATTCAATGTTAAGGGATATTTAAAGAAAGTAACTTGTTATGTATGTTATGTTTATTTTTAGTTGAATTGATGTTAATGCTTCTATTACTATGTATAAGTCGTGAATGGTTTATCTTTCATGTTTAAAAAAAAAATTTATTTGGCAAACTTAGTGAAACTTTAGGTTAATTCTTTGGATCTCTTGGCAGGGCATTACACTGGAAATATTTATTTAGTGTGATCAATTGAACTTTTTAGGAAAGATTCTTTCTACTACAATGATACATGTTTGTAGACTTACATGATCCTATACTGTTACTTTTATTATTTAAATATTTAGTTATACTTTAATCAAATATGTATCAGTTTACTCCTATAATACACCCCTTGCAGAGGTAGGCAAGTTGCGTATAGAATGTCACCCCATGACTAGAGTTGATTTTAGAGAACCATTAAAAATGCCTAGGAAAAAATGACTTTTACGAGTGTCTCTTTCTATTTTACAACACGTGATAGGATGTAAATAAAGTTAATTCAAACTTTAATGTAGTAGCCTCATTCTTCAATGCTCTGATCTTGCCATGAAATTCATTTCATCAAAATATCATTTCTTAGATTTAAGTCGAAGGATTCAATTACTTACAATGACATAGAAGAAAAAACACATGTAAGGAAACTTGCAATAAAGAATATAATTGTTTCCACATAATCCATAATAGATATGAAACAAACATGCAATGAAAATCCACATGCAAGAGAATAAAAAACATACCCACAAAATTGTGACACAAGATATACCTTGGAAAACCCTCATTGAGGGAAAAATCTAGCCTGTAAAAGCATCCATCACCATGTATTATTTAGCAAAACACTATTGCAATGCAGCCATGGAAGCCTTCAATGTCATAGCCAAAACAAAGCAATCCATATGAACAAGCATGAATCCACACATCCTATGCCATGCTTCCAACCTTCACAAATGCTCCCTTAGCTAACCTATCAAGCCTTGTCTTGCTCAACTCTTTCCTTTTGCCATTTTTTCTTCTCACACCAACAACTACTCTTGTGGTGACTTATATAGTAGCAAGTTCTACAAAATCACCAAGTAGTATTACATAGCCATGTACTAAAACCATGTGCTACCTAACCTATTGACCCCACATTTAATATTGGAATTTTTATTATTTTCCCCAATATTAAATAATTACACCAATTATTATCACAATGTTACAATATAACTCATCAAGTATATCCCATGGGAATCTTTACATGTTGCACATCCAAGTGCAACATTACATAATAAAATAAAACAATATAATACAACAGTATTATGGAATGCATGCAACACCCATTATCTCAAAAATCTCCCACTTGTTATATACATTGCATAGGGTGAATCTATAGCCACATAAATGAAAAAGGGATCAATCCCTCCTAGTACATCCACCATCATGGATCAAAGTACACCATGTGCTCCATCCTAGTACCTGCAACAAAATCAAAGTATCCAGCATCTCAAACATGAATGGTCTCACCTTCTATTATGCCACTACCACCAAACATACATAGAAGCCATCCAAAGGGAAAGTTGCCCAACTTGTCACATTAGAAGATCATAAAATCTTGTACCAACTAAAATATCAAGCACAAAAAACCTGATCTAAAGGTAATCACATGTATCCATAGTTTTCAAAATATCCATAGCTGAAATAGCACCCACAACAAGTGCCAAACCCATCCAACTATCCATACCTCCAAAGGTATACCAAGTGAATCTCACATCATCAACATATCTAATCTATAACCTACAATTAGAAGCCTCAAGATTAATACCTACCACATATATACCAAGAAGCTCTACTACGAAAGATAATGTCAAATTTATAACCAATCCACTCACAACATCTCAAAGAAGTGAATCCATGTAGTATCAAGGACATACACAACACATAAACCAATAACCTACAAGAATAATTCTCATAACCAATCTCCAATGCTCTCCCAAGTTCTCCACAACCAATTAGGGGAAAGAGATAAAGGAATGACCATGTCATCTCTCACATGACATACATGAGCACAAACCAGTGATCACAATCTCTAACCAATCACAAATCCAATGTAAGAAAAACTAAACATCTAGGAAGATAACAAAGACCAAAGAGAAACCATGCAAATCATAATGTATATCATGTCCTTCTACACACACTTCTAGATGTAAACTATGCAAGTATTATCTCCTCCATAAAACCCCAACAAGAAGGCTCAACAATATCCAAACCATACCATATAACTAATCATGGATGTAAGCCTCTCACAAGAAGATCAAACTCATAAACCATTCCTAACTCAAGAAATAACCATTCCTAAACCAAGGAATATGCCCAATATAGAACCATCTCCCAAACTTAACTAGCATAACAACATATACAAATGGAGATAACCAATGCTAAACTATCTCTCAAATGAACCCTCCAGAACTAACTGATGTACCATAGCTCAATATTCATATCCATGAAAGATAAGCATAAACATAATGTACCCGAGAGAAACAATGGGCTATACCTATCAACTAGAAAACTGTCGAGTAGACCAAGAGTGGGGAATGAGAATGCTCATCAAGATATCCAAGTCTCCAACCAAGACTCATCTAAGAAAAATCTCCTCTAAAGTCCATATCATGTGAATTCCCCTCAGGCTTCTTGCTGAAACCAAATAATTATCCTAAAAAATAATTTGCTAATCCAAGAGAAATCAACATTACCACTGTCTCTAAGTATCCATGAGCACTTGTAACCAATCAATCCATGCCAACTCCAAATGCAACATAGAAATATCATGAAGTATCTAGCTTATGATCAATTTACTCAATACCAAGTAATGAAACCAAGATTAATGTCAAAGTTCCAACCATGGCCTCAGGAACATAAACATGGCAACATTATCTAACCATCTGAACCAAAGAGATAGCATGCTCAATATGAACATACTATAACATGTCACAACTCTAAATGTGTGTTAAGAGTATACCATAACATAATAATAAAACCATCCTCACACCAAGGATAACATGTCAAATGAAAGCATAAACCACACCTCTACCAAGAACCTGATTAGTTTGTAAGATGCAACCATCTCCACACACCATGAAGAAAAAAATCTTCACATACCATGAAGAACCATCTCCACACACTATAAAGATAACAAAGAACCCCATGAGTCCTAAAGATCTAATCATCTCCATAGACCATGAAGATAAAAAGTGCACCATGCAAATTTTAAAGATGCTTCTACATCAATAGGATTTAATACAAACCTCCAACATCTGCAAACACTCAATAAATAAATCAATGTCAATAACTCCCACTCAAAAAAGGTACCAATTCATTTATGGAATCATAAAATCCATCTCCTACATGAAGATCCTTGAGGTCTACACTCATACAACCAAAGTGCCAGTATTAAATAAAACCAAGATCTCCAAACAAGAAGGTACAAACCAAACTAGGAACTAATCTTGCATTGTCACCTCATCACTATTAAAAGCTCTAACTAAGATATGTATCCAAGCTATCCATGAAATAATGATGAAATAACCATCCTCTAACCATTAGAATCAACCAAGCAATCAAACCATCAATGAACTCAAAGTGTACATCATGAGCTCCTAAGAAGAAACTAAATAACCATGATCCTCAACCAAGAAGATATACCACCTTAACCAAATCAAGAATCCAAACCAATGAACATCAAGGATGTACCTATATATATCCAATTATGTCATGCCAAAATCCATGGCACCATGATCACATCCATAAACTGAGTATCTAACTCACAATATGTCCAACTTGTAAGCATAAAATAGTCAACCACAATCTTCCACCATGACTATACCTGGTAAGAACATCTCATCCCTTCTACATAAAGAAAAAATAGAAAATCATGTGACTTAGGGCATAGACAACCCAAATTCAATCTGTATATGCATCAATAATAAAATATCAATGGGAAAAGACAACCCATAACCAAGCTATAAATGCAACCTGTAAGTATAGATTTCTTACAACATTACACAACCTGTAGACCGAACAAGTCATCATATATATCCAAACTAAACATTGATAACCATATCATCATGAGACCAATCTGAAAAATGAACTGAGTATACAATGACATCAAATCCAAATATACAATGTCATAAAGTCACAATGTTACCACAATCAATATATTCCATAAACTATTCAGATTAATATATCACCAAATAAACCATGTCAAACCTATACCAAATTTGAACCAATCTATAGAGCTCTCCAAGAGCTCTCTATTGACTAACTGAAGTCCAAAATCTGACTCTATATACCCAACTTATGCCCTAATTTGTGCTTGAAATAAATAACATCTAACTTTTAGGTTCTTAAAGCATGATAAAATTTCAAAATCATAGAACTAAACCTACACCAACTTGTAGTGCTCTAAATTATCTTTCCAACACCTATAAGAAGTCTTAAATCAGATATTATGAGAGAAATTTATGACCACTTTACTAAGACGATCTTTTTACCATTTCCATTGCGATTTTATTTTTTGTGATGAAAATTTCTGATGAGATTAAATTTGATGGCCATCATGGGTTAAAAGTAAAGAACTCTTTCATTTCCTCTAAACATGGCCAAACTAGGGCATATTATTTATAAAAATTTATGGAAACATCAACCCATATCCAATTGTGAGGTTTGTTTTTAGCTAGGAGGTCATTTTTGCAAGCTCCCCCTAAAACACTCATTTAAATGAAAATCCAAAAAAAATCATTTGTCCTACAATTTCACATGCCCAAAATCTACCAACATCCCGTCATAAGAGCAAACCCAAAAACCCTCAGATCTAAAATAAAAACTCATATATTTTCCCCTCTCTTTTATCCTCTCATGCATTCTCATGGATTCAATCTAGGGTTAAAATAATAAAACCATAGCTTTGATACCACTTGTAAGGAAACTTGCAATAAAGAATATAACCATTTCCACATAACCCATAGTAGATTTGAAACAAACATGCAATTGAAATCCACATGCACAAGAGAATAGACAACATGCCCACAAAATTGTGACACAAGATATACCCTGGGAAACTCTCATTAAGGAAAAACCCAACCTCCAAAAGCATCCATCACCATGTATTATTCAGCAAAACACTATTGCAATACAACCATGGAAGCCTTCAATGTCATAGTGACAATCAAGCAATCCACGTGAACAAGCATGAATTCACACATCTCATGCCATACTTCCAACCTTCACAAATGCTCTCTTGGCTAACCTATCAAGCTTTGTCCCACTTGACTCTTGCCTTTTTCCCTTTTTTCATCTCACACCAACAACTACCCTTGTAGCTTCTTATATAATAGCAAGTGCCACAAAACCACCAAGTGGTATTACATAAAACATGTGCTTAAACCATGTGCTACCTAACCCATTGACCCCACATTTAACATTGGAATTTTATTTCTTTTTCCCAATATTAAATAGTTATATCAAATATTATTCCAATGTTACAATGCAACTCATTAAGTATATCCCATGGGAATCTTTACATGTTGCACATCCATCTAGGTCCAACATTGCATAATAAAATAAAATAATACAATATAACAATATTATGCAATGTGTGCAACACCTATTATCTCAATAACACAATCTAATAGCAAACAAGAAAACATGATATGATTTCATTAATTTTATAAAATAAAAATAGAAGTGCATATAAATAAAGAATATGAATTGTTATATTTCAGTGCTATTATCATTACAAATTGGATATCAAACACCTAGAAAATGTATCATCATCATCATTATGTCAACATGGCATGTAGATGTAGGGCATTAAGGAGGTAAGTTTATTAATGTAAGGTAGAATATGGGGAAGAAATGATTAAATGATTTAGGCTAGAAATAGTTGTGAGTGAATAGTGATGTAAATCATTAGTTTTAATTAAAAAATTAATTATTATTACTAATAAAATAAAAATATTGGATGATTAATTGAATAAATAAGATCATCTAAAATAATTATATAGTGAATTTTAAAGCAATAATAATAATTGAATTTAAGTTTTTCTTTTCCTTATATAAATGGAGAGTTTAATTTGAACTCATTTTTTGATACATATTTTCTTTCTTCTTCTTTTTAAAGAGAGAAAGAGGTTCACATTATGAAGTCAAAATTGAAGAAAGTAATGATGCTCAAAATAATTTTACTTAATAGAATATTGAGGTAATCAACACATTTCTTCATGCTTGGAAGTACCAAATCTATACCTTGACATTTCTTTGGATTAAAACATTGATCTTGAAAATGGTCAAGCTAAATGGGCACTATAACTAGGATTTTCTACTTTTTGAGACCCACTACTATTGATCACCCATTTTCATTTTTTATGCAATGACAAGTGTTGCAATTGTGTAGTACGACATTTACAACAAATAGAAAACAAGGAGAAATATTATCTATCTTATGCTTAGAATAATGTCATCTATAAAAGTAGCAAGTTTTTATAATCCATTACAATACTAGAAGTTTATAGGAATGATTTCCTATAAATTTTCATAGCATCAACATTTCATATCATACTCCATGATCCATCATCAGGATGGGAGTTAAAGAATGTAACTCGATTTCTCTCATCCTCATTATGGATCATGGATCATGATCCGAAATGTTGATGTTCTAAAAATTATTACATAATCATTTCCAAAAACTTCATGTATTAGTATTTTTTTTTTTTAAGAAATTCAAATAAGAAGCTTTGAATACAGCTTATTTGATTGATTTCAATGTTATATATGTCATTTAAATCCACAAAGTGTTAGGGGTTAGGAGACCAAAGTGTAATACTTCAATAGAGACTTATTCAATTAAGTGGAGAAAATAAAATGCACTAGAATTGATGAAGAAGACACAAAGAATTTAACATGCTTCACTCAGTTTGTGGGTAAATCAACCAAATAGAGAATCCAATATTATTATCTAGTAAATCAAACTAATTGGAATGCAAAATCCCTTGCAAGTCAATACTACTACAAAAATGCTACCAAATTCTCATATAAAAACCCTAACCCTAGGCTATTTTATAAAGATTCATATGAAAAACCCTAAGTCACCAAACCTCAATTAAATTTTTTTGGATGAAATTGCACCTAAAATTGGATAAATTAACCTCTAAATTTGATTAGGCTTTGAATATAACAACATAGAAATATGAACTTTTGCACACAAAAATTGCTAGGTTCAAATTGATTTTTAAAAAATAATTCGGTATACACAATAGAAGTTCGAGAGGCTATTTTTTGTATTTTTTTAAACATAATAAGAACAAAAGATGAAGTTAATATAGATAAGAACAACTAAAGATTTTTTTACCTAGGGAAACAAAATATATAATTAAGAGCAAGATGACAAATAAATGAGAATATTCATTATTGTTTACAAATATAAATTAAAAAATTCATATATATTTGTATTAATTATTAGGTAATGTTATAGATTTTCTATTTCATTTTTTTTTATATGATTTAATTTATTTTTTTTAGACAAAAGTGGCAAGCCACTGTAATATTTTATTAATCTGATTCAACGAGGTCAACTAGGAAAGAATTAGTGAAGAAAACCCGGCATCATCCCTGATATATACATAGTTTTATATATTTTGAGCAGATAATTACAAAGGATGTATCAACTACCATCCATTGGTGTATCAAAAATTGAATATCAACCTATCCAAAATCTCTATCAGTTCACAATTTACAATAGTTCGATATCCAATACAATAAATTCTAGCAAAAAGATCAAAAACTCAAAAAAGGTTTTCTTTCATTCTTCCATGTCATCATAGCCAGGTAGAAACTTACTTTCAAAATTTGTAAATCCCTCCCAAATAGCATGACTACCACCTTCTAAAGAACCATGTCCACCATGCCAATCCCCACTATGGTCAATAATATGCCTCTAGCCCGAGCACACCTAAGAAGTATTGTGTGACCAACCCGAACCAGCATTAGAGTCAAACAATGATCTCCAAGCATATTGATCTTGAAGCTAAAAATTATAATGCCCCCACTTGGCCCCTAAAGGTTTGATTGATTAGAAACCCTTTGTAAGTCAATTAGGGCATAACCCACCTTCCTTATTCTTTCCTCAAACTGAAAACCAAGAGATCGAGAAGTTTCTTGTAGTGCATTCTTCATGTGGATGGAACTACAATTTTCAATTGATTTCTTAATAGCTTCAAATACTACAAAGCATTCATGATTATGCAAAAGTTGTGAATGAGAAAACAAGCCTCCCACTAATGCCATACCATTCCAAAGATCATATTGTTGCATAGCTAATAAGAGTTTTTTATTAGCAAGGAAACTACTACGAATAACCTTTTGATCCAAATCTTGAAGCAAAATAGGAGACTGCATGAGATCCATCGCATTTAAGAGGAATATTGAAACAAGCTACAAAGGATAGAGAAACAAGAGTACCAAGGGAGTCAGCAATTCTTCACCTATGACATGACAGATGGCTCTCCTTACTATTAGAGAATGGATGACAAACATAATGTTGAGCACTACATCAGAAATGTCACTAGGCAATGCACCTTCCTCCAAACTTGGCAAGATCCATTTACCGAAGTTCTTTGGCATTACACCACGGTGTAGTTTATGGCACAAATTTTAGGTAGTAGCAATATCCCAACCACGTATTGAAACACAAATTCCAACCAAAGCCATGAAGAATTGAAGATGAATGAAAATTGCAGACCCAAGCTATGAAGAACTATAATAGACCATAGGTAGGAGATGAAATAAATAATGCACAAACCTTTGTCCATGAATCCAAGGCTGAAAATTTTCGTATACCATGTGAGAACACACACAAATTCTATCCTCTAAAAGAGTTGCTTTAGTACCTTCAAAACCTCACTGTAATGTCATAAAGATTGCCACATGAAGGAGGATCAATTCATAATATGCAGACTGGGAGCTGCAAGTACATAATATGACATGTAATGAACATTTTGTATTCCCTCAATCTAAACAACTATTTATTTCTGACAAAACCAAATAAGCAATTTGATCCTTGATCTTGTCAAGTTTTAAATTCTGACCATCCCATGTATGCAAAGTGTTCAAAAAAAAGTATAAGAAAACACTATCCAATGGACTTATCTTCCTAGATTAATATTTTGAGGGTAGCATGTTTCTCAATTATGGATAGAGGTTGAAATGATGAAACCAACAACCCATCACATCCCAAATTTGAAAGAAAATTCGCAACTTGGTTTCCTTCCCTATATAAATGTGAAATACAAACATCCATGCACTCATTGAGGAGCTTCTAGATTTGAGTAAGAATATATTTTAACTTCCAAGAGAAAATAGTCCTATGAATATAGGCATTTATAATGATAGAGGAATCCCCTTCAATATGTAGCAAACAAAAATTACCTTGTTTTGCTAAAATAAGACTAGCTAACAAAGCTTGTGCCTCTACCATGTTATTTGTATTAATAGGCAAAGGAGATGTTGTAATTTCCACAATATCTCCATTTGAATTTCTGATGCATGCACCAAAACTAGAGGGGCTAGGATTACCTCTTGATGTGCCATCAAAATTCAATTTCCAATATCCCTCCTGAGGTGGCCTCCATCCTATTTGCTTACAAGATACTGATGAAGTGGAAGAATTATCAATTTTCCAACCATCTAGAATGAATAAGTGTTTCCAGCTTTTAATAATTTGAGAGTCCCAAGAAGTAACAATGGGATTAAATTTTGTCTTTTTCAAACTTGAATTAGTCACCTCTGAGATAGATCTTTCAATACCCTCCAAAACCATTTCTAAGGTATGACTCTCTTTTCTGAAAATGTGTTTGTTACACTCCCACCAAATAGCCCAAATAACCAAAGCCAAGATACATTTCCAAAGGTTTGCAAATAATGATTTGGGATAAAGGACCGGCCAAGCTTGACAAAGATCCCACAAATTATTTTGAAGAGGGGTACTATAATGTAGCTTATTCAATACAAAACTCTAGCATTGATGAGAAAATGAGCATGAGACAAAAATATGGTCAACTAATTCTTCACACTCATCACAAAAAACACAGTTAAAGGAGGAGGCAATGTGCAATCTATTCAATTTGTCACTAGTCAAAATCCTATGTTTTAGTGGAAGCCAAGAGAAATAACCTACCTTTGGAAGCACAATATGATTCCAACAAAATGAGAATGCCTTATAGGTAAATTTAGGTGAATTATTTTGCTGCAAAATTTTATAACCCTCTTTTACCGAATAATTACCATCCTTAGCTAGGGCCCATAAAATCCTATCTTGAGTTCCAAAAAGGAAGACTTTTCTGGAAGACAAAATATCTTTGAATTGTCTAATTTCCTGAGATGAAAGTGGTAAAACCACAAAATCCTTTGAACACACTTTCTCTAAGAATTCACAAACATATGCCACATACTAATAAAGGTGAGTACCCCAGTGTAGTTCTAACACTTCCATGATATTCAAAGAAATCAAATTGTTGGAAAGCATAATTTGACCATTCCAAGAATCTCTCCAAAATTTAACACTAGTACCATCATTAACTTTCCAAGAAATATAATTAACCACAATATTGCAAGAAGCTGTCATGAAATCCCATATAGCTAAACCTTTAGGAGGATCCAAAATAGAAAGAATTCTAGAGGGATCATTATTATCCAGATAAATTTTTTGCATAATTTTGCACCAAGTGGATTGAGGTTTAGTATACATTTTCCAACCCAATTTCCCACCAAATTCTTCATTTCTTTTAGCAAGGTCATGCACACCTGCCCTCCAACTACTGGAATCTGTAACATGTCTTGTAATGAAATAAGCAGGATCTTGTGAGAATTATCCATATTACCTATCCATAAGAAGCCCTTAATCATTTTATGAATTTGAAATAGAATTTTGTAGGGAGCTTTAAGAACAACAAAAAAGTAATTTGAAATTGTAGCTAAAACTATTTTAATCAGCAGTACTCTCCCAGCCAAGGACAACCATTTGACTTTCCAAGTTGTGATTCTTCTTTGAATGCACTAAATGACAAAAGACCAATATGAAGATTTGTTTGAACCCATAAAGAAAGGGATGCCCAAATATATAGAAGGTAAGAAATCTTCTAAGAAGCCCAATATGTGCTTAATTTTATCAGAAATCACTTTGTTTGTATTAAAAAAGTAGATTTTTTATTTCAAAGCATTAATGGCTTGACCTGACACTGTTGAATACAAACTGAGAACATGAAGAATATGCCTAGCTTCTTGCACATTTCACAATCCAAATAAAGGTGTATCATCTACAAAAAGAGAATGTGTTATAGCAATGTTTGTACCCAAGATAATAGCACCATGCCAATTGCTGAGCTTATGTTGATGTGAAATGTTCATGTTGAAGGCTTCAACCATAATGATGAAAAGAACCAGGGATAGAGGGTCACCTTTCCTCATCCCTTGAGTAGATGAGAAGAAGCCCGCAGGTTTACCTTTTATTAGTACTGAAAACCAAGCACTCGAGATACATGCCTTAATCCATTTGATCCAATTTCTTGAAAACTCATTTTGGAAAGCACTTGCAACAAAAATTTCCAACAAACCCTATAATAAGCTTTCATCATATCGAGTTTTATTACAAAGTTTGAGGACTAATTTGAATTTATAGAATGTAGAACCTCATGTGCCACTATAGCCCCTTCCATAGTCTCCCTACCTAGGACAAATCCACCTTGTTTAGGAGATATAATGCGAGGGATAAGATGTTGCATTCGAAGATAGATGGCTTTAGTAACAATCTTGTAGGATAGATTACATAATGAAATTGGCCTAAAATCTACAAATTTTTGAGGATCCTTGGTCTTTGGAATAATTGAGATATTTTTGGTATTAAAATATTTAATCATGGTTTTGCACCTTCTAGATTCTTTAGCGGCTACTAATAAATCCCAACCAATGATATCCCAGCAACTTTGATAAAACATAGCAATGAAATCATTTGAGCCTGGGGCTTTATTTGGAGGAAAGGAAAAAACTACCTTACAAATTTCTTGAATAGTGAAAGGTTGCATGTATACACTTGAAAGTTTCCCACTCTAAACCATTCTATCCAAATGATTCCATGAGTTGGAATGCTTGAATGCCAGCTTAGAGCTCCCTATCCACGAAGTGCAAGAAGTTATTGTTCCAAGTTTGAAGGCTCTTAGCCGAACCTTAGAGATAAGCTTCTTGCTAGTAAACCATACAATGAGAGGTTCTTTGAGACAAGAGAAAGAATGCAAGTGTCTACGATGAATCCCTCAAAGATACAAATGTGAATATGAAGACTACACTAGAATGAATATGCAAAGTGCAACTATTCTAAGCATGAATGAGAGTATTACAAAACCAACTATTAAGCTATGTGAGATTATTGCAAGAATGAAAGCTAAACTAACATGCAACTATGCTAAGAATTCCATATGATCCTATGCTAATATGATGGAATGAGAGAATATAGACAAGGAATGAGAAGTTCTCCACAAAGCTCCCAAGAAACCTGTTAGAAAACCTGCAGCATAACAATATTCAAAAGATGGATGGATCCTTTGAGGAGGAAAGATCTCTCCCTTTTAAATTCATACGGATGGTAGAGATCAAGATGAAGATGGTGGATGATCAACAGTGGAATTCAAAAATAAGTGTGATCCATGTGCATACACAAGTCAACCAATAGAATATAAGTTGACTTGTCATATAAGACAAAAGTCTCACAACTCTTTTCTTTTAATTGTAAAATAGAAAAAGGACTTTATGTGTGCACTTTAAGTGGGTTAGAAGAATGGGGTCTTTTATTTAATTAAAAGGGGACATGTTCTTTTAATCAAATAATGAACTTAGGATAGCATAGTCAAACTATAGGTTATAATCAAATAAATTGATTATTAGCAATTTGGTCTAGGTAAATGATTAAATTAATTTAGCCAAAATGCTAAGAAGGGGGCTAATAGTCTAGATGACCATTTTTAGGTGGTTACATTTGTCCCTCTTTGACTAATGCGTGATCGATCTGGAAACACATTATGTCAAAGAATAGAAGCCAAGTAGGCAGCAATAGAAATAGATGTCTGATTTTGAAGAATGAAATGCAGAAATAGATAGCAAGTCTTGAATGCACAGCCTAATAGCGATAGTACTGAACACTAGGGAGATGATGTTAGGACCCAAAAAGAATTCTAACACCTAGCAAAGTGAATAGATCGAGAGCAAGTGATAAGGTCAAACAAATGCTCCTAAGAAATAGATAGTTGTAACAATCAGCAATAGAGTATTTTTGCCCCCTCAGGATCAAAATCAAAATGAGGTAAGGGGACATAGAAACAAGCTAGACATGAGAAAATTGAGATATAGCAATGTCCGATATGACAGATAAATGATTAGAACCCAAGAATGACTATGAGAAATTGATAAAATGCCCCAGTTTGACCAAAGTTGACCGTGAAAGATAAATCATAAAAATTAGGTCAAATCAAGTAGAAAGAGGATTTATATGTAAAAAGGTGAATAGAAGTAGATATGAAGCATAGAAATGATGAAGTCATGAAGAAATGAAGATGCCCCAGCGATGATTCAAAGATTTGACCTCAAACAGTCAGCTAACTACTCAAACGAAGGTAAAATTTTAAAATGTGATTTTGACCATCAAGATGAACTTAGATTTTGATTTTGATCCCAAAAATGGATCTAGGACGTCAAAATTAGCTAGGGGTGCAATTTTTGCGCAATTCTAAGGAGTTTGAAAATTAGGTCAAAATGAGGTTGGAGGCTATAAAAGGGGTCCAAGTGTCATTTTCACTATTCATTTCTCTTTTTGTGATTTGAGAGATTTTGTGTGGTCCACATAGCATCATGGCTTAGGCAAACATTCCTCTTCATCGACACCATTTCGAGCACAGCCAGTTCCACAACCGGCTAGAGCGATATGGGGCACCGGTAAGTAACTACCTTTTTATCGCTTTTTTGAGCTTTTTGTGAGCTTTTTTGCACGTTTTTAGGTTTTTTGAAAAAAAGTCACGCATTACTTTTAAAGTATCGCATGGGCTCGGAAAAACTATCACACGACACTTTTTTCCACAAAAAGTATCACACCATTCAAAAAAAAGTGTCGCCCCGAATATACCCAAATGTCGCACGACACGGTGTGAAATGTCACACACCTTAAGAAAAAGTGTCGCACGACACTATTTCAAAAAATAGTGTCGCACTCTCTATGTAAAAAGTGTCGCACAGCTAGTTTTTTATTTTTCTTAATGCTTTTTTTGTCATGTGGCTATTACTGATAATTGCTTGTTTTACCTGAAAAGGAGGTATTCTTGACATTACAGATTAGAGCTCCCAGGGTGGTTGGTTTGCACATTGTGGAGCATTTGAGTGATGAGGAGTAGAATGTGCTAGTGGCTATGGGTTTGCGATGCATTGTACGGATGCCCCATATTCAGGCAAACCATGGTTTGTTGTCTGTGCTGGCAGAGAGGTGGCATAGCGAGTATAACATCTTTCACTTACTGACCGACGAGGCATCGATTACCTTGGAGGACGTATATTGCATTCTACAAGTGCCATGCCACAGCGAGCTGATAAGTTACTTGGTTAGTAGTTTGTTGATTTAGCCATTTCGATGTTGGATGCCAAGTGTACTGATGTAAAGTTTGATGATGGAATAGGTGTACTATGATACGACCCCAATAGAGGGATGAGTGCGAGTGCAGGCGCTTTTTTAGGATGTGACCATTCTAGACCATCACTTGAGTTGGGAGAGATTGATGACTAAGTATGGATATCATTATCCTTTGCGCAGCTTGCTATGTTCTTTGGTAGCCCAAGCCCTGCTGACAGACCGAGGCCAGAAGAGCTTTCCACTAGGATGGGGTTGACTGGTATATGATCTAATCTCCCAACCATGTAAGATGGCATGGGGGCCTGCTATAGTGGCAGAGATGTACCACGAGTTTCATGAGATAGTATACCATGAGGGTGGGTCATGGGCATGTGGAGAAGTGTTAGCGCAGATCTAGTCTTGGGAGCACATCGATGTGATCCGACCATGGGTGCAACCACGAGAGCACAGCCAACCTTATTTTTTTGTTGTAGAGGTTTCATCCCACAGAGGCATAGTGGAGATGTGACCTATTATCGACGCATTTTTGATGAGCTAACAGCATTCACATGGCGACCATACCGGGAGTGTCAGCGGTCGTCAGATTCATGGGAGTTAGACTACATGCAGTATAGCAGACCACTAGTGGGTTAGAGCGCAGACATTATGGAGCAATTTGTGATTAGTCACATATGGTGGTTGTTTACAGAGTGACAGGTGGTGTTAGTGGAGACCACTACCTATGCCTAGATGTACATAGATGAGGGATTGGGATGGCTACCGATGCTGGACTATCAGATAGTAGTTTGAGATATCGTAGCACTAGTGGTGACTCCCTAGGATTATCGCCCAGATGTGGCAAATGTAGGGGTTGATTCAAGGTATCTTTATGAGATGCAAAGACACACGTTCCCCCAGTTCACACATCTAGATGCAGCACCTGCAGGAGTGGGAGGTAGAGGTGGCGACGGAGGAGGAGGAGGAGGAGGGAGAGGGAGGGGGAGAGGTGGTAGGTAGATGGAGGGGGAGATTTCTTGAGTAGGGTGGAGGAGGATGCAAGCGCAGGTGATGCAAGAGGCAGAGGAGTCATCAGAGTCTGATGGTGATGATGGTGGGGAGGAGGAGGTGCCCTGAGGAGACGATGAGCGGTGAGGGTAGAGGCACCCATAGAGCAGCCAATAGGAGGAGAGGATTAGGGTGTGAGGATTCATGCCTTAGAGGTAGAGCTGCAGGCAGCTCGGGTGACTATTGTAGTATGGGATCAGCAGCTGATGGATGAGCAGGCACAAGCAGATGAGCTGCGTCGAGAGTGGGATACTATGAGGTGAGAGGCAGTACATCATGGTGCACGAGCTACATACTATTATGCCACCTATAGGAGTGTGGTACCACCAGGACAGGGTCTTCCTGATTATTCAAAGTGAGTGGTCAGATTAGAGGGTGCAGTGTAGGCACTAGATAGGAGATAGGCTCCTCCACCAGAGCCAGCACTAGCCGCAAAGGGTGCCAATCAGACATGACATTGTGCTTTGATTTGTACCTCATGTATTTTTGAGACATATATCCAGATTTTGGATCTCACATTTGTATATGTACCATGACACATTTGATATATATATGAGATACTGGGTTTATTGATATTCTTGTGTACTTGTCTCAAAATGTATGTTTCAACTTTCATGTGAAGTTTTAGTTTTTGTTTTCAGCTCATGTATGTGTATATGCTCATGTATATTGATTTTGATCTCTCATATGGATGGTAAAGACTTAAATGTTTTTGTGAAAATGTGACACTTGGATAGATCGTATGTGATGATTTTAGATTACCAGCTTCGATGAGGTCTTGAATTACATCTTTGAGTTTGAAGCAATTCTCTGTGTTATGTCCTTTACTTCGGTGATAGTTGCAAGTATGATCTTCTCTCCACCATGGAGGTCTAACGGGTGGATCGTAAGGATGTGATTTGTCTGGTAAGATAACCAATTTTTTTGCAATTAAGGTTTTTAAAACCAATTTATAAGGTTCAACCATAGGTGTGTAAACATGTCTCTTCCTCGCAAACTTGGAGCCTTTGTCAAAGGGTTGTGGCTTTGAACCTTCTTGTTGTTTTGTTGCATAGATGGCATTGGAGAGGTTAAATGCGGGCTCCTTAGTCTTAGGAGTGTCCACTACTCCATCATTGACAACATACTTGTTTTTGTTCCAAGGTTTGCCTTTGTCTTTACCGTTTCCATTGTTAACTCTATCCTTGTTTATGGCAATTTCACCTCTTTTGATAGCAACATCCTCAATGCGATATGCACTTTTTACCATGGCTTGAAGGATGTGAATAACTATTTTCTTAGATCAAATTATAATTCAGGTACAAGCGTATTAACAAAAATGTCAATTTTTTCAGCCTCAAGCACTTGTTAAGAATACCGAGAGTATAAAAATCTCCATTGTTGAAGGTATATTGCAAAATATTCTCCTGGTTTTTGTTTGATGTTGCATAAGTCTAGCACCATCATAGGATGTTGAATGTTGTATGAATATTGTTGGATGAAGCATTGTACAAGTTTGTCAAATTTTTTAAGAGGAGGACTTAATTTTGTGAACCATTCCATAGCTTGTCCTCTTAGACTTCTAGGAAACAAATGCATAAGAAAGGTGTCTTATGCATAAAGTTCATGCTAATAGCATAGAAATGTCTCACATGGTCGTGAGGGTCACCATTTCCATTGTATTTGTCATACTTAGGAACCTCTATATCCTTAGGAAATGGTAGCATGTATAGACTCCTATCAAATGGAAGAGTGCAAATTGATTCAACAAATGATGTTTTATGTGGCTCTTTTGAAGTCTGCAGTTGTGTAAATTGTTTCCTTAGTTCCTATATTTCTTCCCTTAAGATTTCAGCCTCAGTGGGCTCTCGTTTTGGAATAATATGCTCAACATTAAAACCTTGAGGGAGTTTCCATCCCCTAGCTGCCATGTATCAGAAGTATTGGTCTCCATTTTCCTCTAAAGCTCTGACCATTAGTTTTTGGGCGAAGCCATCTTGTTGAAATTTGATCATGTCTTCACTAGTTACTTCTTCATCACTATCATGATGAGATGGTTTAGGTGAAGGACATGTGCCAGTGGTAACTCTAGGAGTCCTTGGAGGTGTGTGATTACCATCATTGTTCTCAAAAGGATTTCTAGGACAAGTTCCTTTATATCCTTCATAGCGCACCTAATTGTCAGTTTCAACTTGTTGGTTTTCTCTCTCCATAGCGTATATAGCCTCCAAAGTCTTTTGGGTTTCATGTGCTTGTTCTTCTAAGCGACATCTAATTTCATCAGGTGCACCATAGTGACTATACCACTCGTATCCTTGGGTGTCTCAAAGGTTGTACCAAATGGATTTTCAAAACTATAAAGTGGGTTGTGCCGAACATTGGCCGTTTGTGTTTGAGAAAATTTGAGATTCTTATCACAAGGTTGCATGCGAGGACATTTGGGTGGTGTTTCCAATTACTTGAAAATGAAAGGCGTGTGGCTACCGTTACCAACTTAATATCTAGTTTTGACCGGCATGTAAAGAGTTGTCTTTGTTTAGTAGGACAAGAAAAGTGAGCCAAATTTGAAGCTTTTACAATTAGGACTAGTCACTTGTCAAAATGTGATAGATGGCTTGTCAAACAGTGCTCAAGATCTTACAGCATAGGTGACTCAAGCCGAGCGGACGAGTGAGAAGCTCAATAGTGAATAGCTAGAATAAAATAATAGCTGAATTTTGACAAGTGATTCATCAAGATGTTTCAAGACTTACATTCAACGGACTAAACCCATCTTTTCAACCTAGAACAAATTCTTCACACACTGATACATAGCCAGGATCAAGGGTGATCAATGTGACACTCCTTAGACCAAAAAAATCCAATTGTAAACTCTATTTTTGACCCAAAATGACTCTAGGCGATACTTTCCCAAAAGGAGGGTGACATAAGTTCAGTAAATAGTGTCGCACAAAAGAATTTCAACAAGGGTGGGACACTTTTTGTCTAAGCAATAGATATTTGAACTGAGTGCGACAGAATCTTAAACACAGTGCGACAGACTTTACTATTGACATGCAACAGACTTTTGGGTAAAAAATATCGTGCGATATTTCTCGTGAAAGTGTGCGACAGAGTGCCAATTTTGTGCATAAAAAGTCAATTTTTTGTTTGAAGTTCATTTCAATTTGTCAATCAGACAGTTGTTTCAATCAAATAGTGTTTTGTTTCAGTTCACATCAGTAAACAGCAAGGTTTGCAAATAGTAAGTGTTTTAACATGTCTCAAAACAATTGATCAAGGGTAAAAACAACCTTGTCAATACGCATTTGGGATATCCGAACGACCTTCCTAACAACTTTTTATCGGAATGTTTATGTTGCAAGAACATTAACACTGGTCAAAACATCAAAAACAACAGCCAAGAAATCTACCTTAGAGTCACAATTCATTACTCAACAACTTGGCCCATGCTTGATGCTCCTTTGCCTCACACCAAGAGGTTTCCCACAAGAGATATTGGCTTTGTCATGGAAGTGCCATAAGCACAACCAAGGGAACACATATCGTGAGTGTAAATCTTGGGGTGATCCGGGTAGTCCACTAGGATCGATCCTTGCACCAAGAAGTTGAGCGGCTAAAAAGGGTAGTTACTAACTTGGGGTTTTTAGATCAGGCTTCCATTCATAGTGTTCCTCTTGCTCCCAATCATGGGACACCTCACCTTGCGATGAGTAACCGATCTCGCGACCACAAGAGTACCTTAAGCATTCTTGCCCAGTGATCTCCCTATGGTCGAAATCCCATAAGCGATCACACTAGGCAAAGACAAACACTACATCTACCAAAGTTTCTGTGTCCTTGGTAGCCTTGAGTTTATAGTGGGTTGGAAGAGCCAAGTAATCGGCTTTTCCCCACTAGGGTCGTTCCTCTTAGGTTGTCCGAGAGCAGGCCCTCTAAAAGATTCTAACTACACAAAGTGGATCAACTTTTGGAAGTCAAGATTTTTGGTTCACCACAAGGGTGAAGAGCATACTCTCCTATTCCAATCATTTTCTCCCAAACACGCCAGGAAGATTCAGTTACCCCTTGCTTTTGAAACCAAATGGAAAGTCAAAATTTTTGATTCACCACGAGGGTGAAGAGCATACTCTCCTATTACCAAAAGACTCTAATCACAAGTTTTATGTGCCTATAAAAATGAACAATTATTCAATGTTGCACATGAAAACAAAAAAGCAAGAAAGTTTGGGTTTTTATGCTTTGGGCAGCCCTGCAAACAATGTTAGTAGCCCTTGTGCATTTGAAGCTTTGACATGCGTTCTTTTATATGCAAGGTTTTAATTTTTCTTCACAAAGAGGGCAACCTGCAATCACAACTTTTTAGCCCACAAGTTAGCATGAAATAATCACAAAAACTACAAATTAGACCTCTATAAAATACCTTAGAAATTTGCTTTAAAACAACAGTCATCTAGCTAAGAAGAAATTTGATCAAATCCCTCAAGGAGCGAGCAAAAAAATTGTCAGGCGATACTTTTTGCTGAACAAATGTCATGTGATACTTCACAATATACCAAGGCGACAGTTTTTGTTCAAGTGATACTTTTTCTTCAGCTGAGCGACAGAGTTTTGCACAGAGGGTGATAGAATGCAAGCTTCAAGTGTGACACTATTTCTAAAAAAAGTGTCACATAATAGTACTGTGAATTGTCACGCGATACTAGAAAAATGTCACCCAACATTGCAATTGTAAAAAAAAAAGAAAAAATGCAGAGTAGTAAGGGAAATGCAAGTGAAAATAGGAAAATGCAAGGTGAAATGTACAGTCTAGCCCACGGTGGGTGCCAAAAATGTACACTCGAAAGTTTCCCACTCTAAACCATTCTATCCAAATGATTCCATGAGTTGGAATGCTTGAATGTCGGCTTAGAGCTCCCTATCCATAGAGTACAAGAAGGTATAAGTTTGAAGGCTCTCAACCGAGCCTTAGAGATAAGCTTCTTGCTAGTAAACCATGCAATGGGAGGTTCTTTGAGACAAGAGCAAGAATGCAAGTGTCTACAATGAATCCCTTAAAGATACAAATGCGAATATGAAGACTACACTAGAATGAATATGCAAAGTGCAACTATTCTAAGCATGAATGAGAGTATTACAAAACCAACTATTAAGCTATGTGAGATTATTGCAAGAATGAAAGCTAAACTAACATGTAACTATGCTAAGAATGCCATATGATCCTATGCTAATATGATGGAATGAGAGAATATAGACAAGGAATGAGAAGTTCTCCACAAAGCTCCCAAGAAACCTGTTAGAAAACCTGCAGCATAACAATATTCAAAAGATGGATGGATCCTTTGAGGAGGAAAGCTCTCTCCCTTTTAAATTCGTATGAATAGTAGAGATCAAGATGAAGATGGTGGATGATCAACGGTGGAATTCGAAAATAAGTGTGATCCATGTGCACACACAAGTCAACCAATAGAATATAAGTTGACTTGTCATATAAGACAAAAGTCTCACAACTCTTTTCTTTTAATTGTAAAATAGAAAAAGGACTTTATGTGTGCACTTTAAGTGGGTTAGAAGAATGGGGTCTTTATTTAATTAAAAGGGTACATGTTCTTTTAATCAAATAATGAACTTAGGATAGCATAGTCAAACTATAGGTTATAATCAAATAAATTGATTATTAGCAATTTGGTCTAGGTAAATGATTAAATTAATTTATCCAAAATGCTGAGAAGGGGGCTAATAGTCTAGATGACCATTTTTAGGTGGTTACACCATCAACATCTCATTATCTTGAGAAGAAATCATATTTGGAATTGAATCAAGAAGTTCATTCAGTTGTGGAATAGAAGGAGAAGGCATGATATTAGGTGCAAGGAGATTCTTAAAAAATTTCACCCCTTCATTTCGAATAAGATTTTCATTAGTAAGAAGATCACCTAAAATAGCATCTTTGATTTGAAATATTGAATTGTTAACTCTCTTTTTTTTTATTTGAAACATGAAAAAACTTTGTATTTTTGTCTCCATCTTGAAGCCATAGCTCTCTAGACTTTTGTCTCCAATAAGTTTCCTCTCTTGCACATAACTCATCCCAATCTTGCTAAAGATTCTATTGAGAAACAAATGTATCTTCATTAATACCATTTTGAATGATATGATTATATACATCTTCTAGCTATTGTTTAACTTCTGACTTTTGAGAAAACACATTTTTAAATACATTTTGATTCCAAATTCTGATTTGTGACTTGACATATTTCAACTTCATAGAAAACTAATGCATTTTATACCCATCCACATGAGGAGCCTCATTCCACTAATGTTGGACATTCTTCAAAAAATTAGGATGATGAAGCCACATACTTTCAAATTTGAAGGATGAGTGAAATGTATTATCAGTGCCTTTGTCTTTGTATTTGAGAGTTAAAGATATAGGGAAATGGTCAGATCCCAGAGAAGAGAGAATATCTAAAGAAATATTCAAGCAACTCAATTTCCAGTTAAGTGATAAAAGAAATCTATCAAGATGAGTAGTGATATGTGCAAAACCAGCCCTTTTGTTTGTCCATGTAAAAGATCCATTCCTTGGGTGGATATCCATGAGATTATTGTTGTCCACAAAACAATTAAAATATTGTATAGTTTTCGAAGGAGGAATAATACCACCTATTTTTTCTGCCTGAGATATTAAAGCATTAAATTCACCTCCTATAACTACTTGTTGTAGTTCTTCAATCTAAATAGAATGAGTGATAGTTTCCCACAAACATGCTTTATCCAGAGATGAAGAAGGTCCATAAACATTAATCAAAATAAATGATATGTCAAATGCAGATATATATAGCATCTACCAATTATTATCTTGTTGGATGAGTTGTGCATTAACTGTAAGAGGATTCCAAAGTGTAGAAGACCCCTAGAAGCTCCTATTCCATGAGCATGAAAAGATTTCCATTTTTTCCATTTTCCTATTGTTAAGTCAAAATTATGTTGAGATAACTTGGTTTCCTAAAGCAAAATAATATTTGCTTGCATAGAATCAATCACTTGTTTAATTATATGCCTTTTGTAAGAGGCATTGATACCCCTAACATTCCATGAATTGATTTTCATTAAGGACAAGGAGAACACCATGTTCTCCTTGTCGATCTTTTAGAAATAATAAAATTACTATCCAATGTTGTTTGGATACCAGCAGCAATTTTAGTCTTAGTCTTACAACCCTTTGGCCTGCCTCTAGACTTAGGAGTTTTTAAATTGGAAACCACTTTGGACGGAGTTTGTAAAATTGATAATGGCTAAATCTTGAAATTTTCTTGACCTTCAATAATAGTAGCTTCATCATGCAAGGTTTGCACTTGCTCATGGTGATAATAGGGATCTTGAGAAATCAAATTAGTAGACTTTTGTACTTTTTGATAAATAGTAGTTTCCAGTCCCATAGAGTCTTCTAGAGACACTAATTCTACTACAGCACCATTAAACTAAGATATTTGGACAAAATTGCTTTTGTTATTAGGGATCTAACCCAAAACATTCCAAAATTGAAATTCTCTGAGAAATTTATCAATCATGGGCAAGATATATTCCTCATCATGAATATCTTCTTCTCTAGCAATACCAAATATGATTGAATTGGCAATTTCAATGATAATCTAATTTCAAATAAGGCTCAATATTGCAAGGGAATGCTAAATAGATAAGTGCCAAATGGGCCATGTTAATAAGGAGAAACTCCTATTTTGGAGGGTAATCGATTGCAATGAATTTGGGACCAATAAATGGTGGAAATTAGGAAAAATGGATAACCTTGAGGTCACATCACTAGGAGAATCCAAATCAGTAACTAGAGCATCCAAAAAAATTACTTTAGAATTATTAAAAACCCACTAAAAGAAAGCAATGATCAAATATATTTGTTGAAAGCTAATCATATTCATTTGATTAAAAGAAGATGGCTTTTGCAAACTTAGCCCATTGTGCAAGTGATTTTGAACACCTAGCATTAATTGAAGATCCTTGGGCAAAAATTCTAACATACAATGAACATTTTGATTGTAAAATTTTTGAGAACACTTGTTTGGGTCAGAGCAATGATCTAAATATATTGCAAAAGCATCCACATGCTCTATTTAGCACATATTGTTGAAATGACCAAGATTATCTTGAAATTTATTGATTACACTTAAGTCCTAAGTCTTAATTGACTATGACCAATTTCCCCATTTAGATATGAAAGATATAGAGGAGGGAAAAGATTTGTGCATATCAATCAGCATACAAACTCTAGCTTCCAAATGTAGGCATTCAAAAGGAATAAGGTCATATTTTAAGAAAATACCCAATTTATGAGCTATAATTTCAATGATCTCCGGGTCTCAATATTCTAGTGACAATTGGGGAAAAGAGATCCAATGAGGAAAGAATTGAATAGATAAATCACATGGATTAAAATTGGGAACCCAAAACATAGTATATAATCCAACTCCATGGCAAAACCAACCTTTCTACTTATGAACAACATCTCTCTCTAATTTGGTGGCAAAAATGGCAATAAAACATTTGGATTTTGGATTAATGTAAAAAAAATATCCTTGAGACCAGACCAAGAATCAAATGCCCATTTCTTAATATCAAAAACAATAAGGAGGAAGAAGAAAACTTACCAATGAGAGCCGATTGTCGAAGCATATCAATTGAATATTGTAACATGTGACAAGGGAAACTGGCATGCAATTGATTAGGATCATGTTTAGGGTTCTAAGGAACTTTATCAACATTACTCTGACTTTGATCAACAGTACTCTGTGATGTCCCAATTTTGGCCATTAATATAAATAAATATTTTATAAAGTAATATTAAAATATTAATATTACATTACAACTAATAATCATATTATATATGTTGTATTATAATAGTAATATAAAAATACAAATAAAATAATAAATAATAGAGATATATTTTAATATAGCAATACTATATTAATGAGGTATTATAATATAATATAATATAATATATCTAGTTGATATATTATTATAATAATATATGATATAATAATATATATAATTGTTAATATAGTATATCTTATGATATTAATGAATATAATCAAAGTTTATTAATATATAATTAATATAATAATTATTATTAATATAATATAATTGACTCTATTGAAAGGGCATGTCTCTATGAAATATGATGTATATATATCAAATGTCAATTTTGAGAAGGGATCATAAGAAATATTATCAAATCGATATAAATAAATGTTAAATTTGAAGATGCCCCTGAAACGGGACATTACATACTCTGAACTTTCTTCTGCCAAACCTTTTTTGGAATGAAGGGGGCTTGTGTGTTGATATTAGGAACCATCTCATACTTTGTACCCATCTTGTCTTGAAGCAAACTATCTTGCAAATGACTCAAAGAACCAAAAGGAGCCCCTTCATAGATATCAAATATGGGCTGCTTATTGATAAGCTTGTGACTAAGTTTTATGTGTGCCTTGAATGGATGAAAACTTTTGGATTGAAACCTCTTAACTAGTTCCATTGAAACAAAAGCTAATCTCTGAGAAGTTAGAGTTTCTTGTGCTGATTTAGTTTGAATCAAATTTTCCCACCCAAAATTGTTTTGAAAGGCAGATTTGTGATTTTGCGTAGAAGACTCACCTTTCTCAAAAGTGGATGGTTTTGACCAAGGCTTGGAAGTTACATTATTTGGAGCTTAAAATTTCAACCCCAATCATCAATCATGAAAATGTAGGTTAAGGAAGAAGGGTTTGGCTGGTTGAACAATCGTCTTCCCCCTCAAAATTGATTTATCTCTATCAATCTGCATCCCTCTAGAATTTATATTTCTAAAGGAGCATTTCTGGAATGGAAGAGAAACATGGGCAGATTTGATTGGCTGCTAAACCACTAGATTTGAAGAGAAGATCGAGGTAAAATTATGATCTCGTGCCAGCTGAACTATTGGTGTGCTAGAAAAAATAGAATAAATGTCAAGGAGATCTAAGTCATGTGCAAGCAGCATGCCTTTATTCTGCCATTGGAGAGGAACCCTATCCATGGTTGAAATTCGACAGCCCTTGTCAGTGCCCAAAATATCTTGCTTCTTAGTTGACCCTTGATGAAAGATTGTAGTCGAAACTAAACTTGATTTCACAACTCCTGAATTGACACCACCATCCCCACTGAACCTGCACCTTCCTCTCTGCTCTACCATCATCAATATCTTTATATGATTTAATCTTATTCTCTTTATGATAAAATATTAAACGTGACACTCTAAATTTTATTTCTATGAATAATTAGCCAATAGAATCTTTTATTGGGAACACAATGCACCCAAATAGCCTGACACTAATACTTTTTACTTATCAGTAATTAGCCAGTAGTCTTTCATGTGGCCGATAGCCCACTAAAAATTCCTCATGATCTGCTTTTCAGATTGCTGCTGAAATTTTCTCAAAATTTTCTTACCTAAAATTAGTATGTTTTTTTTTATCATTATTTTTTTTAATATTTTCTCACCCCACTACCGGCAAGTGTTTGTTAGGGACTTGGTTACAACTATGGCACATGACCAACTATGACCGACACTCATGCCTATCTCATGGCCATCCATGTCATTATATGATTGCTCATGTATACTGTAGTTGACTAACAATATTTCCACTGCACAAAAATTAATCATATTGAACAAGTATTTTACTCAAAGTTA
This sequence comes from Cupressus sempervirens, assembly GCA_028749045.1. NCBI lineage: Eukaryota > Viridiplantae > Streptophyta > Pinopsida > Cupressales > Cupressaceae > Cupressus > Cupressus sempervirens. The sequence continues at coordinate 55,305,270 of CM053789.1, forward strand.
TATATTCTTTATTCCACTTAAATATTTTACAATATTTACTATTTTTCACTTATTTTAAAAAAAAAAAATTTAATATTTAATATTTTAATAATAATAATATTTTAGTGTATTCTTTAATTTAGTTTTTAAACTAGAACTTCATAATTCTAAATATTTACAATTTTAGTTATAATATGTAAAGTTTATATTAGATCTTTTCAAAATTAGAATACGGTTTTTTAAATGGTAACATTTATATCATTATGTTCTTATGTTTATTTTTTTTAAGTTTGTAATAATATAAAAATAATAAGATAATAAAAATATCTTACAAATTAATATATTTTTATTTTTATATCTGATTTTAATAAAAATATCCTAGAAGTCAACATGTAAATTTTGAAAGTTTTAAATTTTATTATAATATTTTTATTGTTGTAATGGAAGGTGTGAATGTGAAAATAAATGCACCTAACCCTTTCAACTGTGGACTAAGCAACCTAAAGAGATAGTTAGCTACTTCCTAGTGAGATTGGGGGCCACAAGTCTTTGTTGGGGTAAACATTGGATTACCTAGAGTTATGTGCGTTACACCGCCTTTTCAATTACCACAAAGCAACTTCCAAAGCCTACTATAAATTTTCTAAATATGGGGTTGTTGTAAGGGATCACTCATTTGCTATAGATTGCACCTGTATGTTTGTCTCGTCATTGAGCAATAAGCTAGATGCAACAAGTATTTGAAAAAATAGAAATGAATAAGCTCAGTATATTAACTAAATTTGAAATCATTTATGTTATTTTCAATATTTGGCCTTCTATGAAGAGAAATGGTATTTTGTGTTTGAATGGTTTACAATTGTCCAAGACATTTGTGTAATAGAATTTATTTTCAAATGGTTGTAATTATTTTAAATGAAAAGATGACCAAGCCAACAATAAAGCTAATACTAAAAACTTATTTTTGAACATTTTAAATAACCTTTTTATAAACCAAAATATAATTACCAAAATGAACTTATATCATAAAGTTGATGTTTTTCAATATCTTTTAGATAAATGTAGATTACTATATTGTTGTCGAGACAATAAATGTTACTATAATATATATCTACATATATATGTCATATCCTAACAAAATGATTGTTTTCCTTATCATGTCTACTAAAAGGCATATTATTTCTCTCTTTTTCCCTGTAGATGAATGGGCATGCTTTTAATCTTGAAAACATGATGATGAATCACTTACAATTAGAGTCAAAGAGAAACATATGAACAATTTGATGCAATCTATTCTTGTGGTTGTGAACTAACATACCAACTTGTAATATATGATTATTTTTGGATTTTTTTTTCTTAAAAATTATGTCATAGATCATTTACAAAATTGAAAAGAGTGGATTTAGAATCCATTGTAAGTGTCTAATGAAAATTAGTGAGTAGCAGGATAGAGAGAATTTTCTGACTAATGGCTTAAACTGTTAAAAATGTTTTTCATTGAACATATTCACACTAAGGATTAGAAGTGAATGAAATTCTGAGGTATTTTGAAATTCCACTTAAGGCTAGTGATCAAGGATTTGTTTCTTATTAGAATATATCTAATACACATGTTAGAAACATGTTCCTTTAAAGAGGCCTTTCTCTATTGTACCATGGGAAACCAATTCCATTGTTGATTTTCTAGATATCACTAATTACTGCTTCCTCAGAGTCCTTCCAATGAGAAAAGTCTCTCTACCAAAGCCTTTATTCTAGAGGGGGAGCTTTAATGTTTTTTTGTACTAATTACAAGTAAGAGACCTATAAATAGTAGGCTTGGCCCCTAATCAATATGATGGATTCCAAGTTTCCAAACATTTGTTCTTTATTCTCATTTTCCATGAAATTTAACTAGAATTTTGTAATATTGTAAACTATGTAGATGTCATGTCACAAATATGGATTTGTCTTTCAAAGTTTATATACATTCTCTTTGTGTTTCAATGACCCAAATAGTTGTTGCAAAGGTTTTATGAAGAAACACAAAGTTATTTTCAAGCCATTTAAAATTTGTTTAATAGAAATTGTTTTCAATAACAAAAAATAATTAGCAATGGTCGCATGTACATCAAGTTATATTATTATATTGTGTATGATGGTACAAAAAAGTTAGTTCTATCATATGCTTTCTATTGTGCAACCAACAACAATTGAAAATTCTTAGTGATTTTAATTGCAAAAATTGCATGGCTTACTAAAGAAATATGTAGTTATCTTTTTTGGGCCATCGTAAGGTTAATACAAATGGTTTAAAAAATAGTAAATGATTGGGATTGACGTCACACATTTTTTTAAGTTCTAATACTATAAGTTCTTTTTCATTTGTAATTTCTTTGTTCCATTCTTAGGGGGCACAAGAACACTATGCTCATCAATGAAATAGAGCCATGAATTTTGGGATACATACATCTTATAGTAATTCCATGAATAGAAATTTAAAACCTTCTATAGAGATTAGAATGGTTGACAAAAATTTCCAATGCTTCAGGTTGCTTACGCTATTTGAGTCGCAGTAATATCTTATTTTCAAGAACATCCTACTTTATTCTATACACCACAACATAAAGAATATTGCTTCAACATAAATAATTGATGTTTTACATTCATGCTTTGCACTATTATCGTATCCATTTGTGAGTTTGTGACTTCATTGCATCACCTGAGTTACTACTCAAGGAAAAGGGTTAAAGCTAACCACTATTTAAAATATATGTGTGCATTTGGATGACTAATTTATTAAAAAAACTACTAAATCTAAACTTAGGTAAACACAAAAAAGAACCCCTTTACAAATCACACTAAGATAATTTAGGATTTATTAATTAACCTGATGTGTACAAAGAGGATATACTTTTAAATTCTAGCACCAGAAAGAAGTTTGATGGATGGAATAGAAGGTAGTAGAGAAAATGAGAAAATATGTGAATGTGAAAATAAATGCACCCCAACCCTACTAGTTGTACACTTTCACCCTACCCAAGTGCAAGCACTAGTTTTTAATTAGTCAAAAATTGACTACTCACATCTATTGAGGGTTGCACCAAAGTTGGTGCCTCCTATTTCATCGCCTCCATTTTAAAAAATTTAAATATGATTTTTGTACCTGTTAAGTTGCTCTTGTTTGAAGGATTCCAAAGCCATTTCAACAAAATATAATTTGGATGTATCTTTAGCTCAGCATTTGTGAACAATTTGCCAAATTTTATATACTTCATACTCTAGTAGAAAAGAGAGAAAATATTGGCAAAAATTATGAAGTTTAGGTTTTTAACTACCAATTGCATTTGAAATTGTTTTTTGAACTTCTCCAACTAATCTAGTACATGTCTTGTGATTAAAACAATTTATAAGACTGCATTCATTCATGCATTATGTCCTATAGTCCTTGGTGCTTGTAGGGACGCATAGGTTTTGTGAAATCAACATATACACTAGCCGCTTTACATTTTCCAAAAGTTTCTATAACATTTAAAACATAATTAGTGGTTCCTATCATTCCATTATTGTTATCCATGAGCCCATATTTCATTAAGGAGCATGTAAAAACAACATACCCACCATATCTATGGTATGGATGTCAATTAGAGCATAATTGTATGAATATTTAGATGTTGAAACTGCAATTGCCACCGATATTCATTAGGAGTAAATTGGATAGTTTAAATATTATTATGGTTATAGATTTGATTGTAAAAAAAAATCAAAGAAAAAATCTCAATATTGGGAATAGTTTTGTATAGAAATATTATTTTGAACACTCTTTTAAGCTAATTATATATGCATTAAATATATAGTATATGAATATTAATTATATATTATTAAATATTATAAATTGAATAATATAAAATTTGACAATTTAATAAATAATTCAAAGAATTAAAAACATTCAAAAAACAAGTGCCACATAGTGGTACTTGTTGTATAATGCATTGGAATAGAAAATGCTATTGAATAACAAATCAAAAAGTATTATGAGATTATCATACAAAATCTCATTAAAAATTTTATCTTTCTCAAAGTATTCTACAATAATAACATTGTAATGTCCCCATTTTGGAGATAATTTGATTTAATTAATTTAATTAATTAAGTTGTCAAAATAATGAATATTTTATGAGGATGAATAATTAATTATTTTAATTAAATAAATAAGTGTTATTAAGTTAATTATTTATAAAGTTATCAAATAAATAAATATAAAAGGGTAACTTTATATTTAACTAATTTAATAAAGTGACTTGAATTATAAAATATCTTTTAAATTCACTTAATAAATAAAATAAAATAATGTTCTAGAAGTTTCTGGAGAAAGTGGAGAAAAAAGAATAAATAGGCATCTTGGGCTTCATTCTCACCATGCAGATTTGTTGTTGTTGATGTTGATGTTTGTTGATGTGCATTGTGTAGCCTAGGGTTTCTGCAGTAATCACAATTGGCCATTGAGAACAAAAACTCTCAATTGGTATGCAATTTTGAGGGTGTGAAATATCACTTGAATTATTGTAGTTGGGAGAAACTTACTTTAGACTTTCTATTTGAGCTTCATTGGTTAAAACTTAGTGGTCTTTGGCCAAGTTTTTTTATGGTTTGATTTGGAGCATTGTTGGAGACAATTTGTAATCGAAATCTTCATTCTTAGAGGTCGGTTTGCATTGTGCATACTCAAATTTACATTTCATTCCATCCAAATTATCATGGTAGTGTATTGAGTCCAATGATTTCATTCATTGAAGCCCTTATGTGCATCAATTCTCTAATTTCATTGGGGTGCACCACTTGTGGAAGCCTTGTGTTTGTTTGTGATAATTGGAAAGTGCATTTGGAGGCATTTTGGTGCCCTTGTTTTTAGATTACAATCATAGTTGTTGCAAACAAGGATATCACATTTTGTTCATAGAGGTTCCTAGAGCCATTGACTTCATGCTCTAAAGCTGGCGCTTCATTCACCAAGGAGTGGAGATCATTTTAGGTGCTTGTGTTGGAACTTGGAGGAAACCACTAATTTATTAAAAATTATCTTCTCCAAAATAGGGGTGGCAGCTAAAGAGGCACAATTTGGTCACTTGAGGAGGTTATTTTCTATGGAGTTGTATTGTAATTCATCTACACTCTAAGGCAACTTCATATACCAAGTTTTATGTGTATTTTCATAGTTGCATATCACTATAGAGTGTTGTTGTAAATGTCATTCCATATCAGACCTATCATTCATGAATAGATACATCAATCATTGTTTTATTTCTCACTGTCTTAATCAACAATCCATGGCTTTAGTTGTATTTAATCATGCATGTAATTAGTGTACTGCTATAGGGGAGTATTGAAGTTAGATTTTAGTATTGCATTTAGTTTTCATTGGTAGTTGTAGGTGCATATTACGTTACCAACAATCACCATATTTTGATATCTTTGTAAATGCAAAGAGTCTTGGCTAACTTAGTATAAACATTGTATTAGATACTACTTCTCAATCAAGGAGATACAATTGCTGGTCATTAATAGTTGTCTTTGAGCATTATTATATCATTTATTATCAGCTAGTTAGTTTGCATACCAATTATTTGTTAAAATACCACTTGGCTATAAGTGGTCATTTTTCATGATTAGAACTCATATATGCATTCAATATTGCCAAGATTAGTTGCACATTTATGTTAGGTCATTGTTTAGACAATCTAGAGTCTTATTGTAATAAGCATTCTCATTGATGCAAATTGAAGAAGAGTCATTTTAGCCAACTAAATAGTTATATCAGTCATATGACTTTTGTATGCAAAGTGTTTGACAAAATTTCTTGAGCCTCTAATTAGCATCTTGAGGTCAAATTTGAGCAGGGTCATTACAGTGGTATCAGAGTAGTCTCCTACCATCCTGTTGGGTGAAGAGCAAAGACATTATGACTATCCCTAGGATGTAGTTAAATGCCATGATGGGAGAACTGAAGAATCTTATACAAAGTTAAAGAAATATGGTCGAATTACTCTCACCAGCAACCATAGACAAAATTGCAAGGTATATAACTTCCATTTCCAAGAAGTCTAAGGTGGAAGAACAAGAGATCTCTACAAGTGAGGTATCTAGAAACCTCTACAAGGAGTTTGCAGCAATTGCTGACTAGCATATAGCTGAATCTAGGAGGACAAAAATCAGACCAACTTGGAGGAAGATGTTGGGTACACAATACTTCAAGAGGACTTCAAGGATGAAGAAGAGCAAGAGGTGTTTGAAGACCAATCAGTTTTACTAGAGCATCCACATGAAGATATGGTTTTTTTTTATACTTCAATAGGTGAGTTTAACATTGCTTCTTCTTATCATGATAAAGAATCAAATTGTAGTTCAATGAATTTTGATTCATATGGAAGTCTATTGGAAGCACAAGATATAAGGGAGGATATGGAATTTGATCCTCTATGTAGTGGAGTAGCCACTAGTGTTTTTTCTTCACATAATGAAGAAGGCATTCTACAATGGCATGATGTCATAACAGATTGGTTTGAGGACAACAACCTAGTGCATTATCATTCTCATGAAAAGGAAGCTTGTGATCATGAACAAGCCAAAGATATGATATCATTTCTTGATAGTAGCACTACACCCATTGGAGGACATGAAGATATCAAGAGGATTGATTTTGTGTACTTTGGCATTGAAGAGATTAGAAGGTCCAAAATGATGAATGATGAGTGGATGAGGAAGGCCAAGGAGGCTCAGTTAGTGGCTGCCAAAGTAAGACAACACCTTCAAGATATGAAAGAAAAAGTCAATCTCTCCAACTTGGCAAGACAAAAAGGAGTAGATAACATTAGAAGACTCCTTGCTCAAGGGAAGGATGCATTTTGTGATAGGTTGATCATTCTTTTGAGGAGGATGTTGATATTAGTAATTACACTCTTAGTGGACCAGCCACCCAAGAGTTGTCCTTGGAGGGTAATGAAGGCATCTACAACTCATCTTTGGATTGGTTACCTTTTTCATACAATAGGGTAGCTATCTACTTGCTGATTGGTGACTTACTTCCAATCTCAAATGGTGATTCCAAGTTTGGCAAGTCTTCTACTTTGTTCTCTCATGATGATTACCATTTGATTCAAGACTTGGGGACTTGCTACATTTTGGAGATGAGAGGTATCAGAGTGGCACAACGAGAAGTAATGGGAGGTGGCTTTCCAACAATATGTGTGCATCAAATTTATCATCACAATTTTGGGGTTGAGTTGATTCAATAGGTTGTGCTTGTGCTATAAGAGTTGTTTGGTGATGATTAGGACATTACAGAAGTCTTCACTTGGGATCTAGGTGGAGGAGAACGGTACTTGTTGTTGAGATTGCTTGAGGACAAGCAATTTAAGGAGGGGCAGACTGTAATGTTCCCATTTTGGAGGTAATTTGATTTAATTGTTTAATTAATTAAGTTTTCCAAAATAATGAATATTTTATGAGGATGACTAGTTAATTATTTTAATTAAATAAATAAGTGGTATTAAGCTAATTATTTATAAATTTATCCAATAAATAAATATAAAAAGGTAACTTTATATTTAATTAATTTAATAAGGTGACTTGAATTATAAAATATCTTACAAAGTCACTTAATAAATAAAATAAAATAATGTTCTAGAAGTTTCTGGAGAAAGTGGAGAAAAAAGAATAAATAGGCATCCTAGGCTTTATTCTCACTGTGTAGCTTTGTTGTTGTTGATTTTGATGTTTGTTGATGTGCATTGTGGAGCCTAGGGTTTCTACAGTACTCACAATTGGCCATTGAGAACAAAAACTCTCAATTGGTATGCAATTTTGAGGGTGTGAAATATCACTTGAATTATTGTAGCTAGGAGAAAGTTACTTCAGACTTTCTATTTGAGATTCATTGGTTAAAAATTAGTGGCCTTTGGCCAAGCTTTTATATGGTTTGATTCAAAGCATTGTTGGAGACAATTTGTAATCAAAATCTATATTCTTAGAGGTCCATTTTCATTGTGCATACTCAGATTTAGATTTCAGTCCATCCAAATTCTCATGGCAATGTATTGAGTCCAACTATTTCATTCATTAAAGCCCTTATGTGCATCAATTCTCTTCTTTCATTGGGGCACACCATTTGTGGAAGCCTTGTGTTTGTTTGTGGTAATTGGAAAGTGCATTTGGAGGCATTTTAGTGCCCCTGATATCAAATTACAATCATAATTATTGCAGACAAGGATACCACATTTTTGTTCATAGAGGTTCCTAGAGCCATCGACTTCATGCTCTAAAGGTGGCGCTTGGTTCATAAAGGAGTGGAGATCATTTTAGGTGCTTGTGTTGGCACTTAGAGGCACCCAATAATTTATTAAAATTTATCTTCTCCAAAACAGGGGCGGCAACTAGAGAGGCACAATTTGGGCACTTGAGGAGGTTATTTTCTGTGGAGTTGTATTGCAATTCATCTACACTCTAAGGCGACTTCATATACCAGGTTTTATGTGTATTTTCATAGTTGCATATCACTATAGATTTTTTTGTAAATGTCATTCCATATCAGACCTATCATTCATGAATAGATACATCATTCATTTTTGTATTTCTCCCTGTCTTAATTAGAAATCCATGGCTTTAGTTGTATTTAATCATGCATGTGATTAGCATACTATTGTAGGGGAGTATTGAAGTCAAATTTTAGTATTGCATTTAGTTTTCATTGGTAGCTATAGGTGCATATTACGTTACCAACAATCATCATATTTTGATATCTTTGTAAATGCCAAGAGTCTTGGCTAACTTAGTATGAACATTGTATTGGATACTACTTCTCAATCAAGGAGATACAATTTATGGTCATTAATAGTTGTCTTTGAGCATTATTATATCATTTATTATCAGCTAGTTAGTTTGCATACCAACTATTTGTTAAAATACCACTTGGCTGTAGATGATCATTTTTCATGATTAGAACTCATATATGCATTCAATATTGCCAAAATTAAATGCACATTTATGTTAGGTCATTGTTTAGACAATCTAGAGTCTTCTTGTAAGCATTCTCATTGATGCAAATTGAAGAAGAGTCATTTTAGCCAACTAAAAAGTTATATCAGTCATATGACCTTTGTATGCAAAGTGTTTGAAAAAATTTCTTGAGCCTCCAATAAGCATTTTGAGGTGAAATTTTAGTAGGGTCATTTCAAACATAATAGATAAGTCTATATATAGACATTACAATGTGAGTGAATGATAGTCTTTCTATTTTGAAATAGCAACGTGAAGGTCTAGTAAATTTAGGGAGGTTATGCATTAGGCCTAAAAACTATTTCCATTTGATATTTTTTTAATTTCCTTCCTATTACAATTTTTAACTCATGGAAAGATCAAGTATAATCGATATGCCATAGCCCATTTTATTTACAAGTTGAGCTGTCAGAAAACAAAAGGCTTTTCTCTAGTTTTTTTTCACATATTGGTTGAGCTTGTTGGTAGTATGGTTGTGGAGGTGATGGAAGTTGTGGATGATTTGGTGGTTGAGATTGGGGATGAATAACCTATAGAGAGTGGCAATGCTCAGATTTAGCCACCAAGAATCAAAGAGATCATAAGGGATGATAAAGCTGCATGGAATTATTTGAAAGGAAGGAGGGCTAATTTTGTTTATGGTGCACATCAAAGACCGTGATGAGAAGGTCTCTAGGTAGTTTTTTGACTACTAGAATAATTGTTGGGTGAATATTAATGGGATTTCATTTGATATTACAGACGAGATGATAGCAAACATCACTAGTCTTGCTTCAGAGGGAAAAAATTGGAGGAAGTAGTTGAGGGTTACAAATGAGACAAGCATACAAATACATTTATGCCCTGATGAAACTTTGGTTCATTTCTGTGGCAATTTTTCTCATGAGAAGCTTTCTAAACCTTGGGGTATGGTTTTCTCTACAATAATGAGGTGCATTACCATGGAAGATAGGTATAAATTAATTTATTATTACCACTTTCCCATTCTAAACCATTTCAAGAATAGGGAACATATCTCTTTTACGTATCTATTATTGCATTCAATGGAAGATTGTGTTTGGAAGATTTGAAAAAAGAGGGAAGAGGGTAAAAGTGTTATTGTTTACCACCAAGCCTTAATGTTTCTCCTATTTAACTTTTAGAAGGGCCTCTACCATAGCCCTGCAACTTCCCCTCTCAAAATTACTAAGATTTCCTACACTTCATCCCCTTATGGTAAAACCAAGACTTGTAAGGAGATATCTAATACTGGTAGGAATTTTTAAATGGAGAAAATTGCAATTTTTGATGTTGAAAGGACTAGAGCTATGACTAGAAAGGGTACTATAAGGTCTAGTAACAAGCTAAGAGAGAAAAATCCCCCGACCTCTCCTAGTAAAGACAAATCCATTAATTCCAACTACACAGAAAACTCTGGGAATAATGGTGGACCTAGACCCAAAAGAAAACCCACTAGGAGAAACTATGGTGATTAGGATGAGGAAGATATTGATAGTTAGGATAAGGATGAGGAAGTTTTGGGTGGGGGTAAGGATAGTCCTTTGATTTCCTCGGTGTCTGATACTTTTAGAATTGAGACTAATACCCAAGATTCTATAAAAGATGGTTACATAGATGAGCAAGGGATGGTCATGTCCCATGTTAGAACCCTTAATTGGGAAGGTCAAAAATATGGGTTGGAGAAGAAAATAGAGGCTCATGGAGATGAACTAGTGAGAGGTGATATTAAAAAAAAGGACTATAGTAGGATTTTATAATCAAAAGGAGGAGAATATTGTGGGGTAGGCTTCCATGGACAAACAACCCTCGGTCAATCTGGATATTACTAAACTAGAGGAATTCATCACCAATTCCATCAATAAGAATGAAGATATGGAAGACAATTTTGATAGGGTGGCTAAATTTTATGTTTGTGTGATGCATTCTTCCACTACCACCCTTCATCTTCTACAAGTTGGGATGGAGGAGGGTGATGATGCCAAGTAGATGGAGACTACCCATTCACTATATTCCTTTTTGGTAGATGATTAGCTATGACTATTGTTGGAGAACTCAAATAACTAGAAGAAAGAGAGTTATCTATGTTAGACTATTTATAATAACTAAGAGGGGGTTGTGAATCAATTATCCTCAGGTCTAGATGTACCATTTCAACTTTTACTTACTTTAAGAAAATTACTTAAACTCATGAAACCACTCGGTACATATAGCTTCTTATAATGTTAACTTGACATATTCATTCATCACTTAACTCTTTGTTCAATATATGTCAACTATCAGTAAATATAGCATGCATCACACATATAATATTCAAACATGTTTTTCACCATGATTTAAAGTAGAAACCTTATTTGGAAAAAGCCGCCAAGTAACATGCTACCACTTTCCACTCTTTTGAAGTGAGATCAGTTAAGAGTCCACCATGTTAAAGGTTACAAAACACACTATTAGGTGTTACCCTATTAAAGGATTTAACCACCTTGTTAGGAGTGGCTTGGTTAGAGAATTAGAACATCACCATGATTAAAGGGTTTTAAAAAATATGATTAGGTCAACATTGATGAAAGGATTTTTACTACCATAATAGTAAAAAAGTAACAACAATTTTGACCTATTAAGAAACAACTCACTTCACAAATTTAGATCCCTATTCAACTCATTTTCTAGTTTACTAACTAGACTTCATTATAATATCCTTCTCTAATATGCTTCACAACCCTTCAAGCAATAACACTTCTTCATTCTTCTAAATTTTCCTCTACTACTTTGTTTTTCATAGGTTCTCGACAAAATCACCAATCAACAATGAACCAACCTTAGAAAACATCTCTTATGCTTGCTTAACTAGGTATCTATCATAGATCTTATGGTTTGGTTAGATTCAATAAATCCATTCATCATTTTTTGCTTCTACTCCTTTCTTAATACTTCTAGATGTATGAGATAAAATTAGTATGCAATGAATATAAAGAAAAAATTGAACACTCACAAACTAATATTAAAACAAAAAATAAGATTGACCGGGAAGAAGCTTAAAGAAAGAATGCAAACCTATGAGTCTTTGTAGCCTACTTGATATGTACTTGTGGTTGTGATCATGGATGTGTGCTCAAATATAGTGCTCAAGAATCAATAAAGGATGAATTTGATAAATGGATGCATGAAAAATTTGAATATCACCAGATAGCACTTTGAAAGTAATTAGCTCTCAAAATAGTATAATAATTGTACTCATAAGGTGGATGATTTGTGAGGATAAAAGGGTTCAATTTATAGGCAGTTGGTTGAGGAAGAGATAAGAATTCTTGATGGATAGTGTTTAGAGATGGATGAGGGAGATGTGTCATGAGAGTGGACTTGGGCTTGAGTTAGGAAGAATGAATCATGCCTTAATCTATGCAAGTGGTCTAGAGAGGGATTTTAGACATGGAAGAGGAGGTGATGTTTTTTAGTTGAGGTGGGTGAGGTGGACCGGTTAACTAGATGATGTGGGAGTTAGATGATTTTGTTTGATAAAAGGTTGGTTGATGAGCTTAATTTAAAAAATGAATGATTTAATTAAAATATATATTATTGGTGCATGAGATTTAATTAAATAAATTAATTATTTAAATATGAGAGGAATTATTGGTGCATGAATTGAGTTTGGGTAAATGTTGGTTTAGAAGATGAGTTTGTGGGTGGAGGGATTTAATTAATTAAATTAATTAAATAGAGAGGAATTTTGGAGATTAAATTAAATTGGTTTTGCATTTATTTAATTTAATAAAGGAAGGGGGATTTTGTTAATAAATTAGAATATTGGTTATCTATTAATTTATTAATTGTGCTATAATTAATTAATTAGGAGATATTGTTGAAATAATTTAATATTTAATATTTAATTAAAATATGCTTTAGAAGACCTAACTAAATTTTATTATGAATTCATATGATCATATTTAGGTGTCTACATTTTGCCCCTCTTAGAGATAGTGTTGGTACAACACTATTTTAAAGACATGTCTAAACAATATACAACATGAAGAAGGTTTTAAAGAAACTAGGTTTCCCTAGTCTCAATCAAAGACTATATTGTGTGCCCCTTGAGAAGGCAGTGGGGAGAGAAAGTGAGACTGGACAAACTCTTAAAAAGCAATAAAATTTGGGTGAGATGGAGGATGCACAAAGGATAAAAGATTTATAAAAGTGTCTCATACTCTCACCATGGGAGTAAAAGAAAAGGGGAGATCAATTGTACAAAGTAGAAAAAAAATCTCTTTTTGTTGTTTCCTTGTTGTTAAATATGTCAATGAGATGGAATCCATGTGAAGCTTTCAGCTTGGTATTATCCATTAGGAAAACCACTATGTAGTGGAGAAGTTAATTTAATATAGAAATATTGAGGAATCACCAAGGTTATCAAGAACATCAAGGCCTTCTCACCATTTTTTTATAGGAGTGACTCAAAAGAAATACATAAGGATTATCCTAACATCACACATGAAACCTAGAGGACATTGGAGTGGAAACTACACTCGGTAACCCATAGATAAGTGATATTTTCCAAGCACATCATGTAATCATAAATGATCATAATTTTGGATATGCAAGGGTTATACATGACTAACTCACAAGCAAAAAATAAAAAATGAAAGATAGATCAATACCTTGCTCATGGATTTCCCATTCACAATACATCGTAATATGAATGATCATGGCAAACTTGAAGAGGTGATAACCAAATTGCTTTGAAAAGATATTCAAGAATCATAGTTGAAATACCAATGGATGGCATTATGTCATATGTGAATAACATAGATATAGATGCCAATGGTAAGGGATATGTCAAGTGATGAAAAGATGGAGGTGATGTTTGAAGCACAAGGATGGAATAAAAAGGTATGGTAGATAGTGTTATGGCCTCACAACACACGCCCCATTTTGAGTTACAAAATGGGGACCCCTAGTTCCAAAATTCCCTATGAGGCATCTAGTTTGAAGCCTCAATCATTTTGAACCCTCCCCTGAGTCTAGGTCAAACCCTAATCTCTAATTAGGAAGGGTTGGACAATTAGACACAGGTAAAAAAATCAACTTTATGACTTTATTATACTTAAAGTGTGCACATGTGCACTTGCACTCATGTGCACATGCGCATGTGTGCCAAGTATGCACATGCACACCTTACCCCCACTCCAAGGATGTGCACATGCACATGTGCACACTCTTGGAGTTGCACACTATGGTCCCTCCTGGGTTCCTATATAAGACTCCACCCTCACTTGCACAATGTCATATGTGCATGTGCACCAGTGTGCAATTGTGAACTTTTCCATTTCCAAGACAAAATTGCACTAGTATGCAAAACTAGCTTTTGGGGGAAAGATTCATTGTCTTGTCTATTTTGATTGGTGTAGACCCAATTTTTTATCATTCTGAATCTTGTGGAGTTCTCTTTTGGGGCTTCCAACATAAAATAACTAATTTTTACTTCTTTTTCTAGATCAACAAGCATCCTCATTATCCATAGCATAGAAAATATCCATGGTATTGCATGTGTGTTTTCAAAACAAGCACATTGGGATTTCAAATAGAAGAAGCAGAAGGAGTTCAAATATATGAAAAATTTTGGCTATAAAGAGGGTATGAATCATCAAAAAGGGAAAAATATGTACACTAGAGTGCTCTTAGACCTCATTAGAGAAAAACCTAGAAACTATTTTTAAAACTATGAACTTTGATTTTTTGGTGAATTAAGCACATTACACAAAGTTCCCTAAAGGTGCGCAAGTGCGAAGGTCCACATGTGCATAGGTGAACTTTTCTTAGAGGTGTGCTCAATAGTTTTTAAGAAGAAGTAGTGCACTGATAATTAATTGTCAATTTCTATTTTAAGAGCATTTCATGCACCAGAAACATATTTTGGCAAATATTCAACTCCTAGAAACATTCAGAGAACACCAAGCTTCCATTTTTAGAGCTTTTAGTGACTTTCAAATCCTCTTGTAGATTCCTTCTTCTTAAATACTTCTTCTTTTATTATTTTAAATAATGTAAAGGCTCATGCACCCATTAATTAATATAAACAAGGGTGAAGTCCTACTTAGCAATATTTAGAGATTTAGTTTCTATATAATTAGATTTATTTTCAAACTTTTGAGCATGTGTTTCCATTTTAATAACTCTCACTCTCAAAATAAAAAGAGATGTGTTCTTATAAATACATGGATGTAATACGTACTCAAGGTCATTATTTTGATGCAATAATATATGCTATTGGTGCTCTCATTTCAAGTGTAGTTATTCTTGCCAGAGTATGTTATTTTTGTAAATGCATGTTCACAAATAATAATTGAGCCAATGATTTTATTGTGTTGTTATGATTGTGTGACCTTTTAGTTTTGGTGTTTGCCTCATGTTAAAAAATTTCATTGATGTACTAAGTCAGAGAAAAGATCACCTAATGTTCCTACATAGCTTCTTGTCTCGCATGAGCCCACTTTCTATGGCCTTGTGATTTGATGAGAAGTAAAGCATCTTTTGGTTTTTATTGAGTTCCCTTTGAAGATTACATCAATAGAATTGAGGAAGTGTTGTTCATATTTTCATTGGTTTCCTACCAGATATTTTTGATGATATAACTTGTAGACATGTTGTTACTGTAGTTTATGTCCATTTGCAATTTCCCTTTCAAGCTATTTTCTTTAATCTCTCATCATCTTATCTTTTTTATTTGATTTGCTAACAGTTGGTTGAAATAGGAATTCATATAGTTGCATCGATAAATTGCATTCATCATAAAACAAAAAATACTAAAAATATATTGCTTTTATGGTTACTTTTCAAAATAGTAGATCAAATATCTTATCCAAAATCGGCTAAGCTAGAAAAGGCTTCCTTGTGAACATACACATTTATCTTCAATTAAGAAGATTCCAATAGATCATAAGATCATCTAAAACCTTGGAGTTGATCTTACATTAGCTTTTCAAGAGAGGAGTTTGAAAGGGTTCTTAACATTAAGCATCATATAAAATGATAGCTCAACAAAAGTAGCACTAGAAGGAGGGCCTAAAAACCATTTGGCTCAAAGACCCAACTTGTTATTTGAAAATTCTACAATTTTTGGAAGTTCAAATAAAAAATTTCCATGTCTATGAACTATTAGAAGGTTTTTAGGTGCGCAGGTATGCTTTTTAAAAGTGTGCTTTTCTAAGATGCACTTTTCAGAGGTGCACTTTTCTAGAATAAACATAAGTTCCTAGAACTTAGTCACTTTCAAAAGCCTCACAATGATAAATAGATACCAAGAACTCCATGTATTCACATTACAAATTCCATCATCATCATCATCCACTCTAAATTTTACTTCACACATTCCCATCATTGTGTGTCATGTCTTAAGTTCACCTTTGAATCTAATTGGTACATTACATGACTTGCCCAAAAAATTTGAAAAGTTTTGCCCATGGTTCATATCTAGAGAATCACAAACAGTAGAAGATCATATTAAAAAATTTAAGGAAATTTGTAATCAAAACCAGATTCAACATATGGATTTGGTAAGCCACCTCTTTCCTTATACTTTGGGGAAACAACATTTAATTGGTACCTCAATCTGCCACCAACATCAATAAGGGATTGGAACTATTTTGAGAGAATTTTTTTAGAATATTTCAAGATCTATATATGGAGAATCACAAATAGTAGAAGATCATATTAAAAGTTTTAAGGAAATCTGTAATCAAAACTAGATTCAACATATGGACATGGTAAGCTACCTCTTTCCTTAAACTTTGGGGGAAACAACATTCAATTGGTACCTCAATCTACCATTAACATCAATAAGGGATTGGAACTCTTTTGAGAGAAAGTTTTTAGAATATTTCAAGATCTATATTGATCCAACTATCCTACATCATTAGCTCATCTCAACTAAGAGGGATCTCCACAAGACTATTTCACAATTTAATCATCACTTCTATAGGATGTATTAAAGAATGAAGATTCCTTACATTATACCACAAGATGCTATCATCCAAATCTATTTGGGAACAATGGATTCATTAACTTCTATTTTTCTAAGAAGGCTCCCACCTAAAGACATTGATAGTATTGATAAGGTTTTCAAAGAGGCAATTAAATTGACAAAGTAGGCAGATATCCATGGTGGAGGGAACTTTGTGTCTTCCTTCACTTTGAATAATGCAGTTACTATTGCTCCAATGACAATAATTGCAGACTAAGGGTAGAAAAAGACTTCTCCACTTGGTAAACTTAGTAATAATATGGCTAGAGATGTTAAGGCCATGAAGGAGATGGTGTCTCTTTTATCTAATGAACTCATCAAAATAAAGTTTAATTCCTCAAGACACCAAGGCAATCATCCAAGATAGCTTGTTGCCTAGAATGATTGTTCTCAAAATCAGAGAAGTAATTATGGCCTTTACAGTAACATCAACATTGAGAATAATGGTATTACGAGTATGAGTCCAAGTGAAAATGGATATGGGTACAATGATGTTTTGGATCAGCTTCCCGAAATCATGGAGGAATGACCTTTGTAGTGTAGTGCAATGGGGTTTGAATCATGTGATAAATCGGCAGGAGGAGAAAATGATGAAGATGACAAGAGGTGCTTGTGTTCTCATTCAATGACAAGAAAGAGTTGTTAACAATAAGATCAATTTTCCTATTAGCAACTCAACACTTAGTCAAATGGTTACATTTATACCAATATCTATAGTTGCTACCAAGCTTATCATTCATCGAGAAATGTTAATCAAGTGTCTCAGTAGCTACTGAGCTAAACAGATAGTTTGTAGTTCATACCAAGCTATATAGTATCTACCAAGAATCATATATAGTTTGTAGTATATCCCAAGCATAGCAATGCTTACCAAACTATCCAATAGAAGAGATGATGACTCTAGTGTTGACTGAGCTCTATAGTGTCTACCAAGCTGGCAATGTTAACATAGTGGATATAGTGTTGACTGAGTCATGTAGTGTCAACAGAGTGATTTAGTTGCTACTGAGTTTCTTTGTGTTCACCAAGTCACATAGTGTTGACCAAGTTTGAGCTACTTGAAAGTGATTAGTATGGAGTGAGCTTCGATTTCAACCAAGTGCAAGGGTTTCTTGAGTATTGATAGTGTTTGTCGAGTATCAAAACATCAATGAGTTTTTCATCAAAACCCAAGTTATAGCAATTAGGCTAACTTTGTGAATTATGATGAATTTCATTTTAAGGACAACTCGAGAAGGTAATGAATTGGATTAGTACATATGTAATGCATTGTATCATATCCAAATAATAATGAGAAGAGGAATATGAAGTATATGAGTGTGAATTAAAGAAGGCTACAAGAAGTATAAGAGACTGTAGAGATTTATCTATCAAAGCTAGGTGATCATTGCTATACAAGGAATCTCATTTGGCAAATCAAAGTTACAGATTAGAGATCAAACACTAATTCATCCTAACAAGTGCATCAATCAAATCCTTTAACTGGGTGGACTTAGTAGTATTTTTCTAAATCTCTTAATGGAGTGCATACTTCATTGTATGTTTTTAAATCATTTAACAAGGTGGACCTCACAGTCCTTATTGTTCCTAATAGGGTAGATCACCAGAGGTGGTCAATTCTAATCCTTAATAGGTTAACATTATATTGCATTACTAAACCTTGTGAGTATCATCCCCCCTCTAGTTTTACTTTCTAATTGGAAGGTTTATGGGTCACCATATCTTGTGTCAAAGTGTCATGAATTTTTTATATTTCTCATTTTTTAATGCATGCAATTAGATCAAAATAATATATGAATAATTAATTGATGAAGTGAGTTAAAGCTTTATTGGTTTCTAATTCATCCCTCTCCTCTCATTAACCTAGCCTATCTTATATTTCCAACAATTGATATTAGAGCTTTTGGTTCTCACAGAAGAAGTTTAACAATTTGAGATAAGATCAGAGGCAATGGAGGTATATAGGTTAGATAAGGCTATTAAGAATGAAAAGTTAGATCTAGAATTGGTCACTAGACAACTCAAGAAAGAAAAGGGGTAACTCTCTCAATCATTAAAATGAAGGAAAGATCTTGCAACACAACTGCATGAAAATCTCTACATTGAAGAAAGAATTGAAGACTGATGTCCAAAAATAAATTCAGATGAAGCCGATGCATCAATCAAAGACCTATTAGAGAAGAATCCCAATCTTCAAGAAGAAGTAAAAAAGCTCAAAAGAGAGCAATAAATCCAATTAGTCAAATTATGTGAAGTCATGGAAGACAAAGACAAATCCAAAGAAGTGAGAGAAAAAAAGGACAATGAAATTCAACAACTATCCCTTCAGTAAGAAGACTTTATTGATCAACTCAATGATGCAAATCAAGAGATTATCAATCTAAGGATAGAGAATGAAAGAATGCAAAATGATCTTAGCATTCAAAATAAAATCAATGATAGAATGATGAAATCTTAGGAAAGTAAGAATCAATTAAATGAGCAAAATCAATATAGACACAAAAGAAAAGTTAGATTAGGATATACAAAAGAAGGTGAATGATCTCAGCAAGTAGCTCAAAAGAACAAAAGACCTACTTGCAATCATTATGGTCAGATAGGTCATACATCAAAAAAAAAATTGGAGCAATGGAAAAGAAAAATTCAATGGAAAGTGTTATAGTTGCAATAAGCATGGACATAGAGAAAGTGAATGCACAAAGAAACCTAAGTTTGAAGGAAAGTGTCACAATTGCAACAAACAAGGACACAAATCTTTAGAATGCAAGACCAAAAAGTGGAACCCTATAGAGAAAATTGTGAAAGAAATATTTGGATGGGATTACAACACATGGTGCAGATGTCATGACTATGGTGAGTTTGGGCACATTAGAGAAAACTGTGTGAAACATGACAGGTGGAAATGAGATACTACAAAGAGATGTTTTAATTGTACAGAACTTTGACATCTTTTCAAGAACTAGATGAACATAGGAAGAGTTGAAGATGAAAAGAAAGCCAAAGCTAAAACATTAGAAAAAGAATGAGGTAGAAATTGGTATAGAAATCTCCAAAGAATGCAAGCCAAAGTCCTAAAATTGTTGATAACCAAATCATTAAGTTAGGTGGCCCAACCATTTCAACTTAGTTCCCTATGGAAATCATTAAAAGTTTAATTCAAAAGAAGTCATCTAATACCAATTCTAGGTAGCAAGCAGAAAGATCCATATCAACATTCAAGATGTGTAGAGATCGATGAGTGATGAAGGAAAGTCAAGACCTTATTGAGCAAGGCCAAGTTGCATATCTTTTTAGGATGCAAATGTTGATTTGGTAAGTTCCTACCAAGTTAGAAGACCTTAACAAGTTGAAGGCATCTTTTGAGCATTAAAGACCAAACTGAGTGGAGGATAGTCTATCATAGAGCAAGGATATGTATGAAGCATTAATGGTGATCAAAAAGAAAAAAATTCATGAAAAGGAAGAAATCAATTTCATTATTTCACCACAAATTTTTAGAGTATAGAGTGAAGAGCAAATTCAGACCCTCTAAGTGATCTAAGTAATTGTTGTTGAAGATTATTTTATATTTATAATCCTACCAAGTGATGGCATCTTCAACCAACAAAGTCAAGAAAGGTTCATAAATGTGAGTTCATTGAGTGGATTTCAAGGCTCCCACATTCAAATTGAGTCCAATAATTGCAAAGACATTAGACCTCAGTAGAGCACATTCACAAATTCTTTCTAAGGTAGTTCTTGTCCATGATATTTTTTCTTTCTACCACTGTTCTACCCAAGAGATTGGAACCCTAGAAATGAATGAAGCATATAATGAACTTTGTGTGGATGGTGTTCTCAAACCTAAGCATAGACATTTAGAGATAAAGGGTTTGACGCATATATTGCATATGTTGAAGGAGTTTCAAGTGAAATGGATTAGATTTATCCTAAGTTATGTTCATAATGGAAAGTTATGGCTAGATCATCCTATTCCAATAACCAAGAAGATGATACATAATATCACTGGATTGCCCATGTTGACTAAAGCAAAGACCACTAAGACCCTAGGTTAGGTAGAACTAACAAAGAGAACTCTTGTCGAGTGGGATAGAAGAGGCATGAAACTAAGTGGTGTGATAGACATAGAATTGAAGTTTAGGATCCATTAATTACTCATAAAATATATAGCTCAAGATGATTAAACAACATGACATGTGAAGTGGTTGACCTAGCTTACAAGGTTGTGAAGAACAATCTATCTTTAAACCTTGTCAAGCAATGGCTAATTTAATTCAACAAGAATATGGAAAGCATCTGAGTGTCAAAGAACAATCTATGTAAGTTTGGTTCTCTACTGACATGTCTATTCTTTTATGTTCAATTTTTTTTGTCCCTATAAAGGATCTGTAGTATGGAAGAAAGATGCTCTAGTGCTATACCAAATCAATGAATTCATAGCAGAAATGGGTGAGAATTTTTGTAGTATTATAAAAAGTATTTTGAAAATTTCAAGGAGAAAATGTAAAGTAGATTTAGGATACCCAGAAAGCTTATGGAATATTATGAACAAGATATTTTTTTCACGGTTGACTATGATAGGGTTTACATTTAGGTAGTCAGATCTAGAGTGGCATGGGTTAAGTCTTTAGAATATGAGGTTAACATTGATGCCAGTAAGGATATCATTGAAGCTCTACTAGAAAAGCTTGTGGATCCTAAAGCCACTTATTTTGGAACATATGATGAAGTTAAGGCCAGAATTGAGCTTGAGATAAAGCTACCTCAAGTAGTAAATAAAGGAAGGAAGAAGATAGAGAAAATAATCAAGAATACCAAGTCATCAAGTTCTCCTCTCATGATTACCAAGGGTAAAGGAGATGATATAGAAGATGAAGATGGAGAGGATGAAGCAAAGGAAACTAAATCTAAGGAAGAAGAGCCTCCCAAGAAGAAGGGGAAGGTTATCATAACCAAACCTGTTGAGCCCTCCCCTATAATGTTTACAAGAAGATTAAAAAAAGTGCAAAAATAAGTTGAAGTTGCGTGAAGATGAATTTTTATAGATTATCTTTAAGAGATCTACACTTACCCTTCAAGAAAAATTGAAGAAAATGTAAGAAGGAGCATGCATGGAATTTTTTAAGTCTCTTAAGTATGAGACTAGAAGTAAAGAAGAGAAAAAGAAGATTAAGGATACCCTTATGGAAAAATTGGGTGAGTGGAAATACTCACCTTATGAGCTTTCACAGAAAATTTTTGATGAACTTTGAAAGAAGTTAAATCTAGATGGGATAGTGCAATGAAGACTGCTAAGGACATCTATGAACAAACTTTGAGACAATTTATGTTGAGTCTCAGTGAGAAAGGGGTGAAGGAATCCTTTAAGCAAAATGAGAAGAATCTCACTCTCAAATTCAATGCATGTCTAATACTTCTTAAAGGCATTGAATTTGTGGTGCATTCTACTACTACCACATGGAAAAACATCTATGGGTTGCATAAACCTAGTGAGTTTTTTGTGCATATTGATGACAAAGATGGTGAAGATGAATATGCAAAAGAAGAAGTAGAAAAAAAGGGTGATGAGATAGATGATGTTGATCTTAATGATGAGTAGGAAGGTCAATAAGCCACTAAGAAAAGTCTTCCAGAAATATAGAGCATTAAAGAAAATAAGGCAGAGAAAATTGTAGCATTAATTATGACTTAATTTCCTCAATCTCTGAGCCAAGCCTTAGCATAATCAGGCTCAAAGAAGGCTTCTAGCAAGTTGGTTGAGGTTAAAACTAGTACACCAAGTACACAACCAATCTCTAGATCTATATTACCTAGTGTTTCATTGACTAAAGTGCCCAACACTTCATTTGCTAAGTAGTTAGATCTTCCAACATCAAGCTTGACCAAGAAACAACAAGATATTCCTGCTACTAGTGTTATTTCTACATTTATTGCTATTCAATCTATTTCTACAATTGTTTCAATATCAAGTGTATGTTAGAAATATTAGTCCACCAAGATAACTAAGAAGGGGGGGTGGGGGAGAGGGGTATTGAATGAGTTATTTGATAATTAAAACATTTATTTTCTTTAAATAAACTTAATCATTCAACCAAAGTGAAAAAAAAACCATACTAAAATGAACATAGACAATTACACTGGATTTTTTAACTAGGGAAACCCTTGATCAAAGGGAAAACCCCAATGGGAATGATGCCTACAAGATTATGTACTAATAATATTATTCCTTTTTAGAGGATGGACCCTATTAGGAGTCTATTACAACATTTAGTACATATATTCCCAATTAGGAGACTTTGAATCCCTGTTAGGAGTTGTGGTACAATGTATGCAAGATGAGCTTGCCCAAACATGCAATTTCAACTACAAGAAGAGCTCACTACTGAAACAAGTAGTTTACTATTATGTTCTTCTTTCCTTTCTTCTATCAACCAAACCAATCACTATCAGACCTTGTAGACCAAGCCATGAACCTTGGATCCAAATATCAAACCTCAGATCACATAGCAAAACCTTGGCAATGAAGTTTACTTCACTTCCACTCTTCTCTTCTCAAATTTTCATTCAACTCTCTTTGCTTACAATCACTTCACATAAATATAGTTCATGTTATGATTGATAAAGGAAAATTTCCTTCCTTTATATTGAATCCTCAAAACAATTCCCTAAGTTGACTATTAGATCTTCTCAATTAATCATTATAGGACCACATTAAGACCATGTTACACTTAGTGATAACATTAATATTCCACCTTGCAACTTGAATAACTTTTTGTACACACAATATTATGACAAGAGATCTTAGCCAAATCACCACCAATGTCTTCTCCATGTCCTCAATCTCAATCCTCAGAATAGCAACTTTTCTAAGAGATATAACAAGTTTACCAAAACATGCCTCTATAAACTCTATCTCAGAATAGACATTACCAAAACTTACATAACTTCGTCTAGACTAATCATTTCTTCTTCCAACATTAACTACATATATTGGATACTCAAAATTATCTCCATAATCTCAAATAGTTAGAACACTCAATTAGCTATCCTTACCAACTTGATATTTCTTATGTTCTTATGTCAAATACCACAAAAAATTGCTATGTTAAAATCAATGACAAACTCAGTCATGAATGTAACATACCATCATAGTAACATATCCACAATACTCCCCCATAGGAATATCATCAGCATTCATGCTTTCAACAATCTCACAACAATCTCCCCCTTTGGAATTCATCAAAATATAGATGAAAAACATCTAGTTCCAAGAATACCAACAAAAGACTATTCATCTTACTTTTCAAATCCTCTTCATCAATCATTATCCCCCATTGATATACCTCAATGTGCTTTCTGTCAAATTGTCATGTTGTACATGTTATATTTTCCATGCTATTTTTCATGACAAACATCTCCCCCATTGACATCAATGTCAAAGGTTTTAGAAACCAACTCTACTTCATCAAACTTTGCAACAATTGATTCTTGCTTAGCTCGAGTGTCAAAAGACACTATTCAAAACAATCATCCAACAATAGTCATAGATTACTCTATCCATCAAAGATACTCCCCCATATAGGAAGCATCAATATCCATTCCAGACAACAATGGTGCTCTGTTATATTAGACTAATGCACTTTGCATCTTCTACTCTAATGTAGGTGTTGGGACTCAAAATTAAAGCCCTTATTTTGAGTGTCATTCAAAAAATCAAGCCCTATAAGAACTTTTTTATGCATGTGTACCTAGTTGTCCTTTTGATGCCTAAGAGGTGTTTAATATTTCTAAAACCTGGCATTCAATACATTCACTTGTCTCATGAAGACAAATTGCCATTCTGAATCATTTTGTGAAGTTTTATTTTGAGCAATGCAGAACAACGACAGAAGGCCTTGTTTGCATTTGAATATCTCACACCTAATAATGTTTCATGACTTATTGCTTTGGAAGTATTTAATATCCATACAAAAGAACCTATGTTTCATATTTTGTATTTTTTTGATATGTTTTGACTAGGTTTTGAATCCCTCAAAGTTGGTAATTTATTTTTGTCATGCTGATGCAAATTGTTCAAAATCCTGGGAGGCCCTGTTTGACTTGTTATAAGTTTGAACTATTGACAAAAATGAGAAAATTCATTTTTCAATACATTCTAAAGGTCAAAGACTTACTGTGTTTCAATTTTTAGCTTGTGACAAATCTATTTGATTAGTTTTCAAATGCAATTCTAAATGTAATTCATGATGTTTTACTGGTGTCAATAAATGCAGATTGGTCGGTACCCCTATTTTTTATTTCATAACTCTGAATCCATGATAGGTGAGATTGAATGGATTGTACCATTTCATTTTACTCTAAAAATTGTTTAAGTATGTTAATTTGCAAGTCTTGATGAATTCATCTACACACTTTCCCAAGTCCATTCCATTTGCAAAAAATACTTTTCTACAAGCGTTTCCAATCTACAAAATTGAGTAGCCCACTTTGACTGCTTGCCAAATGCACCTAGTTATTCATAATGAGACCTTATCCCAAATTTACACTCTCCTTGTGACAATGAACCAATTACCCAATTTTTGTGCCCCCAAGTATCAGTTTGCCCTATTTTTAGAGCCAGATCAAAGCGCAATTTATTGTTTCTAACATGTTTGATTGTAGGCAATTTTAAATGAGCAACTTTGATGGTCAATATCTTTTGACTAAGAACTCATCATGAGATGAGATTTGATAGGGTGCAAGAATGTGGAACAAAGAATCAGTATGTTTGTTTTTAGAGCCTAGTCAAGTGTTTTTGTCAATTTGTAAGGCTAGTCAAAGGACCTCTTGGCACGAAGTTGACATTTTGTAGACAGGTATAAAATGAGTTTTAAAAGTGTTTCCAATGGTGGATTTTGTTGCAAATCAATGTCATATGGTGAATAGATTAGTTTCAATGATCAAGTGTTTTAAAACAAAACAAAAATTAGCCAGACCACTTTGGGGCCCAACTAAATTCATTAGATCACAAAAGGGGATGGGATCTTTGTGGTCAAAGGAATGTCAATCATTTAATACACACTTATCATCAAGATACTGCAATAATAAGATACTATGATTTTTTTTAAATAAGGTGCAAAATGGTCAATAGGGTCTAATTTTTTAAAATACTAATGATGTCATTTTTTTGTATTAATGTGGCAAATGGTATATCCTCATCAAAATTTTGTGTTAATTTTTTGGTCTACTTGACTCAATAGTAATAAGGAAATCAAACAATTCATGTACTTGATTATGCTTTCAACCGTCTTCTTGCATACCTAAATGTTTCAAGCACAACAACTGGAGATGGAGCTTTTTGAGAAGCGAGAGATTCTTCCCTTATTATTGTTGGTAGAAAACACCAACATGGCCCAAAAGTAGGATAGTGGTATTAACCAATGCTTTGGTTTTCCTCCTCTACTTACCAAAAAAATCTCTTTAAGTAGCATGATGAGCAGTATTTCATATGACTAAAGCAATCACAATCAGTGAGTAAGCAACCCGGTGGGTGAATGCTAGCTTTTCTTCTCAACTTCTTGACTTGATGACATGGAGAAGTGTAGAGTTCAGATTTTTCATTTTAAAACTCTTACATGGGCATAGGGAGATTGCAAAAACTATTTCCTTTCATTTGCACTATAGTGAAAGACATTGACCCATCTCTTTACAAAGGAAAATGTGGAGTTTGAGGATTTTTAATTGGTGCACAGGGCCACAAGTGGCAAATGTTGTTGTTAGACAAAGTTGATTTTGCAGGGGAAGAAAGCCAATATAGAGCAAGGATTCACAAATGAAACCTCAGTGGTAGAGGTGTGTGGAGAAGAATTAAGAAGATATTGTAGACTGCAAAAGTGCATCTCACACCATGGTAGCTAGGATTTTCGCAAATGGGGAGTAGTGTTAAAGGAGGTCAACCAGTTATATGGGAGCCACAGGTTCAGAAGAATTGGGTTGCCACATCTAAGAGGTAATTGACAAATAAAGCCTAAGTAACATGTGTTAGGACATAGCACAAGTGTATCAGAGGAAACCATGATAGGGGTGGACATAATGTATTAGATGTAGGCTAGTGGTACTCTATTGTTCCCTGCCATTAATATTAATAACTTTATTATGAAGAGCAAAAAAATAGTAGTATCATTGTCCTTGTAGAGGGTCATCTCATGAACTTTGGTTGTGCTATTAGACACCCAAGTTTTGTCATATCTGGCTCATTCACAAACTTGGTTATTGCACAATTGGAGCTTTGAAATGAAAGGAAAACATGGTTTTGTATTTGTCCCACATTGGGAAAACAAAGGAGCATTTTCCTATTTATATACTTCAACATTCATGTCATATAATATCTCAGAGACATGAGGCTTTTAAAAGCTACATGTTCATGTGGGCCCTTGACTTATTAGCTAGAGGTGACTATGCAAAAATCTTGAACAACCATACTGACATCATCAGATGATGTGGATATTTTGAATGAATTGAAGACTGACATGTGGTGCTAGTAGGAAAGAGGTGAATCAAGCATAAAAAAATAAGTGGTAGTGATGTGGTGGTCTAAAATTTGAGGCACGAGATGGCAATACGCGGTAGATTGGATGGTTGTCACCATGTTGCCAAGGAAAGATGCAAGGAGGATAACCATGCAACATGGTGACCAACAGATGTGGTAGCTACGTAGCAGAATAGACACCAACCGAAGTTTGACATGGCATGATGATAGGGTGATTATGTGGTAGTGCTGAATGGTTGATGACATGTCCAAAAATTCCACATGTTGCGACATCGATATGTCACAATGATGTGGAAAAATGCTGACTGGTATATAGATATACAACCAATGATGTGGTAGTAATGTGGTGCAATGATGTGGTAGCCATGTGGCCAGATAGGAAACCAATAAGATAGTGACATGTGGCACCCAAGTGGAGGTTTTCAGGTGACTATGTAGGAATCAGCGAATCAAAACTTGACATCTGTCAAGGCTGGTCAAACTTAATTGACCCAAAATGCATAATTGAAGGAAAAAATAAAAATGATTGAAAGGTAAATTTTAATTGATTTTTCTCAAATATTTATGTACATACCTTTTAAATCAAAGGAGATATATAGTAAATTTTGAACTTCAAAAAATGTAAAATTTTTGCATAAAAATTTAAAAGGTAAAGTGAGGACCTGAGGCCATAACAAAGGCATGTTTTTCAAATTAAGATTATGGGAATTTTTGGTAAGCTAATATAGTGATATTATATATCTCTAAAATCAAGAAAGAATGAACTTTCCATGTCTGAGTCTTTTTTTGCATAGGAGGTCACTAGTTCAAGTTATACAAGGATTTGTCTTAGGTACCTAATTTGCAGTTTCATTCCATTGGGGTAGTTCAGATTTGATTTCTAATGAAATGGTGAACTAAAAGAATGTAAAAGGTAATAAAAATGTAGTTATGGGTGAGTTTTGCCACATCCAACTCAGTTAAATGGAGGTTTTATCAACATGTCCTAATCTATTTTAGATATTTTGGCAATAGAAGGGTTTTTCATCATTGAGGAAGAGATGTTTCAGTTTTGTTACTGTAAGAATTTGGCTTAGGCCAGAATTCACCCAAGAACTAAAGAACTCAACACAAGCACATAGTAGACCAAAATAGATAGAGTATGATTAGAATTATGATATTCATTCAATAATTGATTCAAGAGTACACTAGGAGTGCCTGAATATAAAGACCTCAGGAGAGCTTCTAGAATGCATAGAAGTTAGCATCATGATATGTCATACAACCAAGCACATATCCACCAGATATAGGTAATCCTCCATTAAGCATGGGATTAAGTGCAATGATGTGAAGATAAGCCTACAATGGTGTAGCACACAAATCAGTAGAGTAGACAACATGTGCTAAATAAGGAATGTGGATAACCATGTTGTCATCATGACAACTCAGTGAATGATGCATACTCTTGTGTTTTAGACACCATGTGCATAATTAGAGTTGTGTAACTCAATGAGAGTTCACAAACTCCTAAGTGTCTCACCTAAAATAATAATAAAAATAATGTAAAATAATTAAATAATGCATTAACCTAAGTAAAACTTAAGTGTAATAAGTAAATACGTATTTACACCAACACCCCCCCTTAAGTGTTACTTAGGGGAATGCCCTTAAGCTTATGAAATCTAGGATGAAATGCAGTATGGGTCCTAGCTACTAGGCC
The DNA here is from genome assembly GCA_028749045.1 of Cupressus sempervirens. Classification (NCBI taxonomy): domain Eukaryota; kingdom Viridiplantae; phylum Streptophyta; class Pinopsida; order Cupressales; family Cupressaceae; genus Cupressus; species Cupressus sempervirens. Next base: position 55,334,517 of record CM053789.1, read on the forward strand.
ATGTTAGGTACCCATGTACATAATAATATTCAATCTCCCATAAAGTGGGGAAAGAGGGAAAACCTCATGGGAAAAACCCTCCCCCAAAAAGAGAGATAAAAGGATGCATGGATGGATGGAGTAATCAAGACCCCCCCATTATGACATACATCTAATATATACATAAGAGAATGATGAGAAGAGAAATACAGACAGGATGGGCTCCCCCCTCCAAACAAGAATGCTGAATAGTGACTGCTCCGATGAAGAAGCTGATCCAAGACTACAAAATGGTGTTCCTCCCCTTAGGAAGAAAAAATGCCAAGGGTAAAAATGAGATGCTTCTATTGTGTGTGGAAAGAATCCCATCGATAAGTGATGTCTCTGAAACCTACTCAACTGGCTGAAGAACTTGTCCCAAAGAACTTTCTATCTCTACAACTGATGAAGAACCCTGTTGCAACTATTGATCATAAGTATCCACAATCACTTCAACCTTTGACGATTGATCATGTAGAGAATGAACAAGAGAGTCTGATGGAACCCTCGTGACAACTAAAGAAGGTATTTCTACATTAAGAAGAAGAGGAAAATCATGAATATTGTCCCCCAAATCTATCACTGAACTTGTATCTAGAAGACTAGATGTACCCTATTGTTCTGGACCTATCACTATGGCGATGTATGCAGGTGGACTGAACTGATGAAGTGACCTCTCATTGTATCTGTTGATAGAACTCAACATGTTTGAAACTATTGAAGCACTATCGCTGGTGTCACTATTAGTTTCCACAGTGTATGATGTGCGAAGAGGAGTAGAGGACAAGCTAGGTGAACTTTCCTCAAAATGTACATCCTTCCCCACAAAAATCTAATGAGTCTTAGGATCTAGAAGTCTATATGCCTTCACACCATCTTCATAACCAATGAAAGTACAAGGCCAAGATGGTTGTTCCTTGCATCCCCTGGATGATCTCTTTGCCCATGTAGGACAATCAAAGACTCTGAAGTGTGTCACAATAGGTTTTCTGCCACACCATGCCTCAAAAGGAGTTTTTCCACCTAAGGCTAGATGAGGAGAATGATTAAGAATGTGAGTGGCACTTAAGATTGCTTGGACTACTAATGATGGATCTAGAGACTTGACATGAATCATGCAACTTGCCATAGACTTAAGAGTTCTAATCCTTATTGCTGCAACATCTTTCTTATGTGGACTGAATTCTAGTGGAGTCTAAAGATCAATGCCCTCATGTCTGCAAAATTCCTTAAGTCTTCTATTCACATCCATGTTTCCATTGTCCATTTAGAGTACTTTGATAGCTTTCCTGGATTTTTTTTCTACATGAGCCTTGAAGTCTAGAAATGTGTCCAACACTTCACCCTTATTATGAAGAAAGTAGATTCAAGTGAACCTTGAAAAGTCATCAACTAAGGTAAGTATGTAGCGACCCTGGTTGAATGCAAAAGGACCTGCTAATACCATGTGAACCATTTGTAGAACACTAGTTGCTCTAGAAGACTTCCCTCTTTTTAACTTCCCCTTTGGATGCATATCCACTGAATCTGTTGAACACTCACCCTTAGAAAAGTTGATTTGAGGTAGACCTTTGACCATGTGGTATGTGCAAAGTTGCTGAAGATAGTGGAAGTCAAAATGACCGTACCGCTCATGCCATAATTGCATGTTTGTATTGGATTGTGATAACAAGGCTTTTGAAGAAGACTTGGGTACAAAATGCGAGAAAGAGTACAACCTCTTTTGATCATTGACTTTCCCCACTGCAACCAAGGAATTGTCTCTAAGACTGTGCACTTGAACTGAGTTTAGAAGGAACTCAACTCTATGTCCATCTCCAAAGTGAGTGACTTGGTAGATTGATAGGAGATTTGAACTCAGGCTTGGAACATAGAGAACCTCTTGAAACTCTCCATTTTCCATTTCCACATTGCCTTTTCCTTCAACTTCCATTTTGCTATCATTCCCCATGAAGATGTGTGGTACCTTTGAGTGATTCAATGAAGAGAAATCCTCCTTTGAAGAACCCATATGATATGAGGCACCTGAGTCAAATATCCATTCCTTTAAAGAGTTTGCATTTGCCATGAATGCTTGCCCTTTGCCTTTAGAATCTGAAGAAGATCCCTTCTCCTTGTAAGCATTAGGCAATGGAACATTATGTTTCTTCATGATGTTGGTCAATTCATCAATCTTTTTGAGATAACACTCATGCTCTTCATGACCCAATTTCTTGCAATAAGCACACTTCTTCTTCTCCTTATTTTTGTCCCCTTTCTTATTGAAATTCGAGGACTTGCCTTGTTGATTGAATCGTGGTGTTGTCTTTTCTACATCCTTAGATTTTCTCTTCCATTTCTTCTTACCCTTTCCTTTGCTTGAAAACTATCCAGCTAAATGTTGAGAACCCTCATTGGCCACCAATGCTTTGGACTAAGGTGATTTGAGAATCCCCATTGATTTCAACTTCTTTTCTTCATCATCCAACAGTTTTGCATATTCATCAAAAGTGACTTTCTTGTAGGCAAACCCTAAGGTAGTCTTTGAGGTGTTAAAAGAAGATACAAATGTGGAATACTCTGATGGCATCTTGTTATGGATGAGATAGATCAGTCTGTCATCTTTGATAGAATTCCCACAATTAGTAAGCTTTGTCCTTAATTCATTCACCTTGATGATGAAGTCTTGTATTGAGTCATACGACTTAGGATCTAAGGATACAAGCTCATTTTCTATTTTGAACACATCCTCTTCAAACATTTTCCCATAAAGGCTTTCAAGGGTATCCCAGGCTTCCTTGGATGTACTACATTTCTTAATTTGATACATGATTTTATCATCTACCCTCAAACATATATCACCTAGGGCTTTCCTATCCATTGCTACCCAATTTGAAATATCACTTGCAAACACATTATCACCTACTGGTTTAGAAAGAGTACAATCTACATATTGTGAAACTCCATTATGCATTAAGTGATACAACATTTGATTGACCACGAAGCATGGTTATGAGGAGTTAATTTAGGAAACTTAAAGTTGCCTATAATGTAGAAAATGAAAGAAAAGTGCAAAACAGAGAGAACACAACACCAAGAACACCCCCCCTTTTCACTAAATCAAGAAACCCCCCCAAAATAGATGCTTTGGGAACTTTATTAGTAGTGTGATTACAATGGGCCATTGCCAATTTTGGCCTTCGTGGACTTCTGATTTTTCTTGTTACAACCTCTTAATAGAGTACAAATCTAAACCTTTACAAAGTGCTCCAATTCTGAAGCATTACAAGGCAAAGAAAGGCCCTATTGCTGAAAGTGACAATTTTGTCCACACAACACTACAATCTAATGATAGATCTAGAAAATAGACAAAAAAATATGCACTTTCAAAAAAAATGGAACCTATTTTCGACTCCAGATGTGCCCATACGGAGCATTTGAAGTTGCAAAATGCAGGATTATCCAAGTACAGTCACCAAAAAATGAAAATTTTGAACAATCTGTGCACCAAAACCAGAAACTAGCTGCACCACTAAAAAAATTAGAAACTTTTACCCAATTTCAAAAAAAAATGCACCTGATTTGGAGTCTGAATGTGCGAGTTATGGCCTCTTGAAGTCAAACTGCAAAAATGAAAATCAATTTGGAGAGGGGTTGCATCAGCAAACTACGGGGTTTGATGGTCATACGGCCGTTGCAGTAGTTCAAATTTAGCTTTTTTTTACATCCAAACGGGCATCCAATTTTAAGCTCAGAAAATCATGATGTTAGCAAAAATTTTGCCCTCAAATGACGTGGTAGTTGATGTGGATTTTTGTACTCTATAGATTCGTATGGAACTGATGATGTGACCCTACCTGCATGTTAGTACAGAATGTTGACTATATCTCTATTGGCAAGCTCACAATTTGCCACGTGGCAGAGGTGGATTGGTCTGCGTGGACCTCTGACTCTACAGGGTTGCTGGTCGAACTGATGTGTCATAGAGATTGATGTGGCACAGTCCTCACATTGTAGGTAAGGTCTGATGGGGTAGTGTAACCTATGCACTCCACATGGCTGAGCCTTATTCAATTGCGTGTTCCTACGTAGAGGAGGGATTTGCACCAAAAAATGTTAGCATTGTCGGAACTGTGAAACGCAATGCTACAACAGTGTACAGCGAACTGCCAAAACTCAAACCTTTAGTCCCACATTCGGTGGGGTGTTGAGGACTTCGCTTGGTAAATAGAAGCACCCATGGAATGAAAATGAAACCCTCTGTAAAGAGGTCGCCGGATGTGTAAAGGCAATTGCCGAGATCTAGGCCGGATTTGGTACTGTCAGGTATGAGTTAACTAGTGGCAAACTATATTGTGGATGTGCCCAAAGTTAAATTCTTAGGTATAGCTACAGAATTATTGAGGGCTGAAATTAAATAAAAATTCCTGCAAAATTAATATAAAATCCACCACCAAAATACAAAGCCGAGCCGAGGTGTCACTGCCCAGTTCGGCAAAAAAAAATTTCTTTGACTCTGTAATTAATCCAAAAATAATTTTTAAAATACAAACAAATTGTAGAGAATTAAAATGATTGTAGATCTGAAATACAAATAATTAGATCAAATAAAATGATCATACCCAATTGCAAATCGGTGCTTTCAGGTGTCAGTTTGCAAAAAATTTTGCCTCACGATCAACTTTCACCCAATATAGGTGAGTTTATAGTCAATCTTCACCGAATCGACGCTCTAGATGCAATGGTGAGGTCAAATCTAGCTCTAGATTCTCCTAATTTCTCTAGATCCTCTAGATTGGAGTTGAGGTGTTGAAGCATTAACAGTCTCGAATGGCTACGTGATGAGAATCCTCCTTAGCTCTGATACCATGTAAGAATTTGGCTTAGGCTAGAATTCACCCAAGAACTAAAGAACTCAACACAAGCACACAATAGACCAAAATCGATAGAGTATGATTAGAATGACAATATTCATTCAATAATTGATTCAAGAGTACACTAGCAGTGCCTGAATATAAAGGCCTCAGGAGAGCTTCTAGAATGCATAGAAGTTAGCATCATGATATGTCATACAACCAAGCACATGTCCACCAGATATGGGTTATCCTCCATTAAGCACGAGATTAAGTGTGATGATGTGAGGATAAGCCTACAATGGTGTAGCATGCAAATCAATGGAGTAGACAACATGTGCTAAATAAGGAGTGTGGATAACTATGTTGTCATCATGAAAACTCAGTGAATGATGCATACTCCTATTTTGTAGACACTATGTGCATAATTAGAGTTTCCTAACTCAATGAGAGTTCACAAACTCCTAAGTATCTCACCTAAAATAATAATTAAATAATGCAAAATAATTAAATAATGCATTAACCTAAGTAAAACTTAAGTGTAATAAGTAAATACTTATTTACACCAACAGTTACAAAATAATGATGAAAATCAAATCAGATTTCATGGGTAGAAAAATGAGAGATGTTTTACAACAGTGAGGAATGGATATTCAAGTGGACACATGTCATTTGGAGATTAGATCTAGAATTCCATTCTTCTTATATATCTTTCTTTTTCTCATGCATTGCAAGGGTTAGTTCCAATTTGTCTGTGAGACCACATTGTTGGATCTAGAGCTATGATTCCATCATTTTCTTTAGCAATGTCTCTTGTAATGAACAACAAGAAATAAGCATATAGATAGTTCTAATCTATTAGGTAGTTCTACATTTCATTTTCATGCTTCTTATTGTATTTTTTTCAAAGAAATGAATGAAATGTAGCAGCAAGTTTGTCTTCATTCTGATATCTTATCTCCCATTTATGATGTTTGTGATCTTTTGTGTTTTGTAAACAAAGGGTATGAAACTCAGTTACAATCTGTTGGTTGTATATGTTGATTTATTTATTTTATGACTCAAGGAGTTATGTAAATGCTTGATTCATCATCATAGGATTGCAGATCTCATGAAGGGATAAGTTGAGTATGAGATTCAAAGAGATGCAGACGTCTAATTCACAAGGTGGATAGATAGATTAGGAAGTCCTGATGTATGGGATATGTCAATGACATTCAAGGATGTGTGTTAGGGTTTTGTGGGATTTCTCAATAGATAAGACACTGGTCAACTACAAGATCCTAGTGTTATGTTGTTCATGTCATGTTTTTTGGTGAAAATCAACATCATTAATCAAGTATTTTTCCTTTAATGTTGAAGAACTAAAAAGTGATGCCCTCACTTAGCTTATCAATTTCTCAAACCATGTTATTAGCTATTCCATGTCTGAGATCTTTGCATAAGTGTTAGAAGATTAAGATTTTTCATCTACTTTGTTAGATTCAAGTGTATGTTTTAGCACTGGTACCATATAAGTGAATCTAAGCTCCACCTACCTAGGTTTTGTAGAGGCTAAAGTAGAAGAAGGGTCTAGCCTTATAGTTGGCCCGATGTTTGAAAGTGTATGTTGAAGATGGGAAGTAACTACCCCTAGATGTAGTTTGTTCTCATCAGGGTAATTTGAAACTGGAAAGTTTCAAAAGACCAATAGTAGGAAGGGGCATAACCCCAAGCATACCTTGCAAATACTCAAAAGTCTCTTTGGGAAGAAGCTTAGTGAATATATCTGCAATCTTTTCTTTAGTGGTCACATACTCCAATATTATTTCCTTTTCTGCAACTGTCTCTCTCAACATGTAATACTTAATAGAAATGTGATTAGTCTTCGAATGCAATACCAAATTCTTAGACATATTTACCATGCTTGTGTTGTCATAATGTATAACAATAGGTTCATTGACTTCTATTCTTGTATCCTCTAGCATGTGCTTCATCAAAATAACTTGATTGCAATTGTTTTCTATTGCAATATATTTTGATTCCACTATACTTTGTGATGTGTGATCCTACTTCTTGCTTAGCTAAGAAACCAATCTTCCTCCAAGAAAGAAGGCTACACCATTGGTGTTTATCCTATCATCCATACTGTCTACCCAATCAGCATCAATATAAGCACTTAGAGTAAAATCATTAGATCTATCATACCACAATCTGAACTTAGATGTTTCCTTCAAATATCTAAACATCCTTTTAACTACTGCATAAAATGCTTCTTTGGGATCAGCTTGGAATCTTGCAACAATTCCAACTACATTTGCTATATCCAACCTTGTATGAGTCAAATATTACAATCCTCCAATCATAGATCTATACTTCTTCTGCTCAATAGTAGGTGTCTCATCCTTTGTAGATAACTTGTGTCTAGTTACCATAGGTGTTACAATAGGTTTTCATGTTTCCAAACCAAACCTTTTCAATAAATCCTTTAAGTACTTAGTCTGAGAAATAAAGATTCTTTATTTATTCTATATAACCTACAATCTTAGAAAATATTTCATTTCTCCTATCATACTCATTTCAAATTCTTTCTTCATCTCTTTTGCAAACTTCTAACTTCCCTCATCATTTCCTCCAAATATGATATAATCAACAAATATTACCAAAATCATAAAACCATCATTAATTTCTTTTCAATATAGATTACTATCTACCATACCTTTTTGATATCCAAGCTTTATCAAATGCTTGTCCAACCTTGCATGCCAAGTTATGGGTGCTTGCTTCAAGCCATACAACACTTTCTTTAGTTTGCATACTATGTCCTTATTAGTTGTCAAAGGACAACCTTTAGGCTACTCAATATACACTTCTTTGTCAAGTTCTCCATTCAGAAATGTTGACTTGACATCCATCTGATACACTTTGAATTTCTTTTATCCTACATAGGCTAAGGATAATCTTAGTGCTTCTATTCTAGCCACTAGAGCATAGGTCTCATCATAATCTATTCCTTCTTTCTATGAGTAACCTTTACATACTAAGCTTGCCTTTTTCCTTACAACTTCACCTTTCTCATTTATCTTGTTTCTAAATACCCATTTAGTTCTTATCACATTCTTGTTTGCTAGTTTCGAAACCAATTCCCATGTCTCACTCTTTACTATCTGATCCAATTCCTCTTTCATAGATTATTTCCAATAATCATCTTTACATGCTTCATCTACATTCTTGGGTTCAAATTGAGATATTAAGCATAGTTCCTCATTGACTCTACTTCTTTTCATCACACCTTTGTCTTTTCTTTTGATGATCTACTCAAATGGATGATTCTTTATCATGTTCTTTCCTAAAGTAGGAGTTGTTATCTCAACTCTTGGCTCTCCTTCATTATGGAAATCATTGTTAGTCTCAAGAAATATTTCATCATTCCTTGGGTTGGTAATTGTTGGTGTAAATAAGTATTTACTTATTACACTTACTTAAGTTTACTTAGATTAATGCATTATTTAATTATTTTACATTATTTTATTATTTATTTAGGTGAGACACTTAGGAGTTTGTGTACTCTCACAGAAGTGTGCAACTCTAATTATGCACATGGTGTCTACAACACGGGAGTTTACATTATTCAATGAGTTGTCATGTTGACAACATAGTTATTCGCACTTCTAATTTAGCACATGTTGTCTACACCACTAATTTGTGTGCTACACCATTGTAGGCTTATCCTCACATCATTACACTTAATTTTTTTTTTAATGGATGATAACCCATATCTAATGGACATGTGCCTAGTTGTATGACTTATCAGGTTGCTAACTTCTATGCATTCTAGAACCTCTGCAGAGGCCTTTATATACAGGCACTCCTAGTGTACTCTTGTAATGGTTGTATGGCATATTGAATGAATATCATCATTTTGATCATACTTTATCTTTTCTCTACTGTGTGCTTGTGTTTGAGTTCCTTGGTCTTGGATGAATTTGTGCCTAAGCCAAATTCTTACATGGTATCAGAGCTGAGAGAGATTTTCATCACAGAGCCATTCGAGACCGTTCATGCTTTAGCACTTCGACCTAAATCTGGAGGATCTGTAAAAATTGGGAGTGTTTAGAGCTAGAGCTAACCTCACCATTGCGTCTAGAGCATTGATTCAGTGAAGATCGACTATAAATTTTCCTATGCTAAGTGAAAGTTGATCGTAAGGCAAAAAAAATTTGCAAATCAGAATTTGAAGGCCCTGACTTGCAGTTCAGGTATGATCTAGTTCAATCTGATTATTTTCATTTTTGGATCTATTAATTCTCTATATTTTCCAAACTGGTATTTTTGGATTTATTATTTGCACAGGTAGAGAAATTTTTTTAGCTGAACTGGGTAGTGACACCCTGACTCGGCTCTATAATTTTGGTGGAATATTCAGATTTATTATTGTAGGGTTTTATTATATTCGGTGGGTTTTTTAATTCAATTTTCAGCTACAATAAATCTAAGGGTTGTATCCTTCTATGAAATTTGGTCGTACATCAAATCTAGTAGTCGAAATACCAAGTCCATCGGCCACTCCTACCAACTCGGTGACTCCTTTTGTTTTTAAACTCTACGGACTATGCTATATAAAATGCATAGAGTTTTACAAACCCATGAATGTGGGATATTAGAAAAGAATAAATTGACAACCATTTTCAAAATAACATCCAGCACTGTGAGTTGAAGATTCCTTGCAGATATTCTAGCAACTTTGGAGATGCCTTGCTATTTAATTTTGTGATAGAAATAAACACTCTATGCAAACACTATTTCATCCATGTCGCCATCCAAATCCACGTGGACCAACATAGAGGACACATGGTGATGAGAAAATTGGACAACTCAACTATAGTACAGTGTAGTCAACACTAGTGAGGATAACACATGTCCTCAATTCATTCACCAATGGGACACGCGGTAGAATCTAATTCAGCCATGAGTGAACACATCCCCACCCACATGAAATCCATTGAACCTACCATGTGGTGCCACATCCACATATACCTATGTCATTAGTATAGTCATCAGCCATACCATCTAATTCACCCTCACACATCAAAAAAATTTGTACGATTTCATACAATTTTGTACGGATGCGTCATGTTGACATCATCACAGGGGCAAGGTGCTCTAACATTATCATTTTGCTAGCCTAAATTTGATGACGGTCTAACCATCATCCCTAGTCAAATTTGAACTACTACAATAGTTGTATGACCATCAAATTTAACCCCCTCATTCACTGATGCAACCCCTCTCTAGATTGATTTTTGATTTTGCAGTCCAACTTTGGGGGGCCATAACTCGGACATCTGGACTCCAAATCAGGTGCAATTTTTTTAAAATTGGGTAGAATTTCCTAAATTTGTTAGTGGTGTAGCTCTTTTCTAGTTTTGGTGCATTAATTGTTCAAAAATTGAATTTTTTGACAACTGTACCTACATATTCTTGTATTTTGCAACTTCAAACGTTTCGTACGAGCACATCTGTAATCGAAAATAGGTTTCACTTTTTTTGAAAGTACATTATTTTTTGTCTACTATCTAGATCCTTAGTCAAATTGTAGGGTTTTGTGGACAAAAGTGTCACTTTTATAAAAAGGGCCTTTCTTTGCTTTGTAATGCTTCAAAATTGTAGCACATTGTAAAGTTCTAGATTTGTAATTTATTTAGAAGTTGTAACAAGAAAAATTAGAAGTCCACGAAGGCAAAAATTGGCAAGTGGCCCATTATAATTGCACTACTAATAAAGTGCCCAAAGCATCTATTTTGGGGGGGTTTCTTGATTCAGTGAAAAGGGGGGATGTTCTTGGTGTTGTGTTCTCTCTTTTCCACACTTTTCTTTCATTTTTCTCATTATGGGCAACTTTAAGTTTCCTAAATTAACTCCTCATAACTATGCTACATGGTCAATCAAAATGTGGTATCACTTAATGCATAATGGAGTTTCACAATATGTAGATGGTACTCTTCCTAAACTAGTAGGTGATAATGTATTAGCAAGTGATATTTTAGCTTGGGTAATAGTGGATAGGAAAGCCTTAGGTGATATATGTTTGGAGGTTGATGATAAGATCATGTATCAAATCAAGAAGTGTTCTACATCCAAGGAAACTTGGGATACCCTCAAAAACCTTTATGGTAAAGTGTCTGAAGAGGATGTTTTCAAAATTCAAGATGAGCTTGTCTCCTTAGATCCTAAGTCATATGACTCAATACAAGATTTCATCATCAAGGTGAATGAACTAAGGACAAAGCTTACTGATTATGGGAGTTCTATCAAAGATGACAGATTGATCTATCTCATACATAACAAGCTATCATTGGAGTATTCCACATTTGTATCTTCTTTTAACACCTCTAAGACTACCTTAGGGTCTACCTACAAGAAAGTCACTTTTGATGAATATGTTGATCTATTGTATACTAAAGAAAAGAAGTTGAAATCAATGGGGACTCTCAAATCACCTCAGTCCAAAGCATTGGTGGCCAACAATGAGGGTTCTCAAAATTCAGCTGGACAGTCTTCAAATCAAGGAAAGGGTAAGAAGAAGAAATGGAAGAACAAATAAAATGATGCAAAAAAGACAACACCATAATCCAATCAACAAGGCAAGTCCTCAAATTTCAACAACAAAAATGGGGACAACAATAAGGAGAATAAAAAGTGTGCTTATTGCAAGAAATTTGGTCATGAAGAGCATGAGTGTTATTTCAAGAAGATTGATGAATTGACCAACATCATGAAGAGACATAATGTTCCATTGCCTAATGCTTACAAGGAGCAAGGGTCTTCTTAATATTCAAAGGGCAAAGGGAAATCATTCATGGCAAATTCAAACTTTCAAGGGAATGGATATTTGACTCTAGTCCCTCATATCGCATGGGTTCTTCAAAGGAAGATTTTTCTTCAATGAAGCAATCAAAGATACCGCACATCTTCATGGGAAATGATAGCAAAATGGAAGTTGAAGGAAAAGGAAATATGGAAATGGAAAATGGAGAGTTTCAAAATTTTCTCTATGTTCCAAACCTAACTTCAAATCTCCTATCAATCTACCAAATCACTCACCTTGGAGATGGACATAGAGTTGAGTTCCTTCCAGACTCAATACAGGTGCACAGTCTTAAACATGACTCCTTGGTTTAGTGGGGAAATTAAATCATAATAAAAGGTTGTAATCTTTCTCCCATTTTGTGCCTAAGTCTCCTTCAAAGGCCTTGTTATCACAATAAAATTCAAACATGCAGTTATGGCATAAGCAGTATGGTCATCTTGACTTCCACTACCTTTAGCAACTTTGCACATATAGAATAGTCAAAGGTCTACCTCAAATCAACTTTTCTAAGGGTGAATGTTCAACAGATTCAATGGATATGCATCCAAAGGGGAAGTTACAAAAAGGGGAGTCTTCAAGAGCACCAAGTGTTTTATAGATGGTTCACATGGTATTAGCAGGTCCTTTTGCATTCAACCAGGGTCACTACATACTTACCTTCATTGATGACTTTTCAAGGTACACTTGGGTCTACTTTCTTCATAATAAGAATGAAGTGTTGGACAAGTTTCTAGACTTCAAAACTCATGTAGAATGAAAATCCAAAAAATTCATCAAAGTACTCCAAATGGAAAATGGAAGCATGTATGTGAATAGAAGACTTATAGACTTTTTCCAACTTGAGGGAATTGATCTTCAAATTCAACCAGTATTCAGTTCACATAAGATAGATGTTGTAGCATTAAGGATCCAAACTCTTAAGTCTATGGTAAGTTGAATGATACAAGCAAAGTCTCTAGATCCATCATTAGAAGTCAAAGCAATCAGTAGTGCCAGTCACATTCTTAATCAGTCTCCTCATCCAATCTTAGATGGCAAGACTCCTTTTGAGGCATGGTGCAGCCAAAAACCTATTATGACACACTTTAGATTCTTTGGTTGTCTTGCATGGGCAAAAAAATCTTCCAAGGGATGCAAGGCATAGTCACCTCAGCCTTGTACTTTCATTGGTTATGAAGACAGTGTGAAGGCATACAGACTTCTAGATCTTGAGACACATCAGATTTTTGTGGAGAATGATGTACATTTTGAGGGAATTTCACCCAACTTGTCCTCTACTCCTCTTCGCATATCATACCATGTGGAAATTGATAGTGACACCAACAATAGTGCTTCAATAGGATTTAGACACATGGAGTTCTATTGATAGTTATAGCGAGAGGTCACTACATTAGTTTAGTCCACATACATACATCAGCACATTGATAGGTCTAGCACAGTAGGGTACATCCAGTCTTCTAGATCCAGCTTCATTTTCAAATTTGGGAGATAGTATTGATGATCTGACTCTTCTTCTTGATGTAGAATCACCCTCTTTAGTTGTCACAAGGGCTCCATTTAATCTTCTTTTTCATTCTCTACATGATCAATCCTCACAAGTTGAAGTGATTGTGGATACTTATGACCAGCAGTTGCCATAGGATTCTTCATCAATTGTAGAGATAAACAATTCTTTGAGATAGGTTCTTTCGCTACTTGAGCAGGTTTCAGAGACATCACTTATCCATGGGATTCTTTCCACACATAGTGTAATAATCTCATTTGTACCCTTGGCATTGTTTCTTCCTAAGGGGAGGAACACCATTTTGTAGTCTTGGATTAGCTTATTCATCAGAGCAATCACTGGCTGGCATTCTTCTTTGAGGGTAGGAGCCTATCCTATCTCTCTTCCTCCTCCCATCATTCTCTTATGTATATATTGGATGTGTGTTGTAATGGGGGGTCTTGATTACTCCATCCATCCATGCATCCCTATTTATCTCTTTTTTGGGGGAGGGTTTTTCCCACGAGGTTTTCCCTCTTTCTCTGCTTTATGAGAGATTGCATATCATTATGTACATGGGTACCTAACATGGCCTAGTAGCCAAAACCCATTATGCACTTCATCCTAGATTTCGTAAGCTTAAGGGCATTCCCCTAAGTTGCACTTAAGGGGAGGGTTTTTCCCACGAGGTTTTCCCTCTTTCTCTGCTTTATGAGAGATTGCATATCATTATGTACATGGGTACCTAACATGGCCTAGTAGTCGAAACCCATTATGCACTTCATCCTAGATTTCATAAGCTTAAGGGAATTCCCCTAAGTTGCACTTAAGTTGCACTAGTCATATGATGTAAACAACCACTTTCAATTATTGAATCATATTTCTTTTTAACCTATGATACCAATGCTATCTTTTCTAGACTTTCTTCTTTAATTGCCACAAATCCTATCTCATCATCACTAGCACACACCGCTTGATCATCAGAATCATTTTCTTCATTTGCTTACAAACACTCTCTATCTTTTCTAGGTTTGTAATTTCCATTATACTTTTTCTCTATTTTAGGATACTTAGATGCATAATGACCATATTCATCACAAGTTCAACATTTAAAGATTTTCTTACCTCTTTTTTCTCTTCTTACCATATGGAATACTCCTTTTTCAATCTTCCTATCCTCCTTAGATCTACTGCTAATAGCAAAATATCCTTTAGCACTTGTTCTTCTTGATAAATTAGGTCAAATATTCAAGGCACTCAAAGCTATCTCTATTCTGGTCAATTCTCTAGACTATCTAAGCTCATTCTCAAGTCTTCCAAGCAATGTCTCCTTTGTGAAATCGTTGGTACAAGATATCAACAATTGTATCATCTAAATTGTTGGCTTAAATGGTTGTGTATCTCTTCAATATCTTCCATATAACCTCATCAGCTTCTTTGGTTCCTCCTTGAGATCTAATACCTACAGTAATTTCTAATATTCTTTCTATACGTGTTCTTGCAGATCCATCTTCCATCATCTTAGCATCTTGAAATGCACAAATCCAACTTTGTAACCTTAATTTCTTAGAATTTCCATCACCTTCAAAACAATTTTCCAAATCTTTCCAAATCAAATGTGAAGTAGCAAGTGATTTTACCTGATTGTATTCAATTTATAGAAGTATAGTCAATAGAACTTCTCTATCTCTCATGTCACATAGAAAATGACCTCTTTCTACTTTGGCACAAATTTCTAAATCATTTTTTGCAATGATTGTCTTTGCTATTTTTTTCAAGATCCAATATCCCAGACCCGTACACAATAGATGTGTCTTCATATTTTCCTTCTAGCTATCATAATTTGTTCCATCAAACTTCAGACTATCTTTCATGAACATGCTCATCGTGGATCTCCCAAAGTTGTTAAACTTTATCTTCAAGGACCTGATTCTTTGATACCAATTGTTAGAAACAATAGTCCACCAAGATAACTAAGAGGGGGGTGAATCAATTATCTGACAATTAAAATATTTATCTTCTTTAAATGAACTTAACCATTCAACCAAAGTAAACATCAACCATAATAAAATACACAAAGACAATTACACTAGATTTGTTGACTGGGGAAACCCTTGATTAGAAGGAAAAACCCAGAGGGAATGATACCCACAAGATGATATACTAATATAAATATTCTTTGTTAGAGGATGGAACCTATTAGGAGTCTATTACAATATTTAGTACATAGAGTCCCTATTAGGAGACTTTGAATCCCTATTAGGAGATTTCAACCCTATTAGGAGTTGTGATACAATGTATGCAAGATGAGCCCATTGCCCAAACATGCAATTTCAACTACAAGAAGAGCTTACTTCTCAAACAAGTAATTTACTGTTATGTTCTTCTTTCCCTTGTTCTATCAACCAAACCAATCATTTTCAAACTTTTTAGACTAGGCCACGAACCTTAGATCCAAATATGAAATCTCAAATCACTTAGTAAAATATTGGAAATGAAGTCTCTTTCACTTCTACTCTACTCTACTCAACTTCACATTTAGCTCTCTCTGCTTACAATCACTTCACATCAATATAATTCATGCCATGCTTGATAAAAGAAAATTTTCTTCCTTTATACTGAGTCCTCAAAACAATTCCATGAGTCAACCAAAGACCTTCTCAATTAATCATTATAGGACCACATTAAGATTAAATTACACTTAGCAATAACATTAATCTTCCATCTTGCAACTTGAATAACTTTCTGTACATGCAATATTGTGATGAGAAATCTTAGCCACTTCATCGCCAATATGTCTTCTTCATGTCCTCGACCTTGATTCTCAAACTAACAAATTTGCTAAAAGATATAACAAGTTTACCAGAACATGCCTCTATAGACTCTATCTCAGAACAAACATCAAAAAAACTTACATAACTTCTTCTAGACTAATCATTTATTTTTCTGACATTAATTGCATATATTGGATACTTATAAGTATCTCCCATAAACTTGGATAGTTAGAATACTCCACTAGTTATCCATACCAACTTGATCTTTCCATTATTCTTATGTTAGATACCACACAAAAGTACTATGCTAACATCAATGACAAACTTAGTCATGAATGTAACATATCATCATAGTAACATATCGACAGTACTCCACCATAGGAATATCATCAGCATTCATGCTTTCAACAATATTGCAACAGTGTATCTATAGCCAGTGAAATGATAGTTGAGAATTAGTCTCAACTGAGTAGTGAAGTTTGAAATAAGGGTAAAGAAATTGTTTCATCAAAAATTTCAAAAGAAAAGGGTAAAGGGGAAGCAATTAATCTAGATGAGGACATTGTTATTCCAAATTTGGATATCTCTAACCTCACTCTTGATCAAATGAATACCCTAGGAGAACTTTCAAAGAAAAGGGCCAAGCAACATAAGCTTGAAAAAGCACAAAAGAAGATAACTCAAGTCCTTGAGAACATAAAGAGCATATTTGTTGATGCTCTGAGTATTGAGATTGATAGTGAATAACCTATTCTAGATCATTTAGCTGAAATTGTCCACAAGTACAATGAAGAATTGAATGAGCAGTAAAAATTGTTGCAAAGAGTTGAAAGGAAATTTTAAAATAAAGTGTTGGAGCAAGTAGCACTGAAAATTGTTCTAGATCAAGTAGAACTATATAACATTCTTGCTACACTAGAAACATTTGTTAGTAATGGTGTTTCTTTATTTGTCAAACTAAGTGGCACATCTATCTTCACAAAGGAGATCAAGGATAAATTGTCCAAGATAGATGTGGATATGAAGGAAAGTGCATACTAGCTATCACTTGATTCAAGTTATAGTTCTGCACAATTTACAAGGATTAATTATCTGACAGATCTCTAAGCAAAATTCTTAAGGGAAGAAGCCAAAATTAGGGTCACACTTGCAGAAATTTAGGACATGGTTCTTCCAAACATGAATGCACTACAAAATCACATTGAAAATGAAAAGACTCTCATCCATGATAAAAAATTCTCCATAGCTGACCAAATGATGGAACGGTCAATAGAAGTATAGATAGCCTTGCATGTAGGTAAGGTATTACAAGAGAATTGGGATAAGACCATGTTACTAATTTTGAAGGTACATTTTTATTTCTTGTCACATTTTGGTATTAACTTGTAGATGTTATACACCTTTGGCATTCATGTAAAAAAGGGGGAGAAGTATATATGTTAGAAGAAGAAGAAAGTAAATATGTTAGGAGAAGAAGATTATCTATGTAGAATATTATTGATAAAGGGGGAGAAGTATATTGTACTCCATATGTATGTATATAGGAGAGATATATGTATGGGGGAGTAGTATAGTAATATGCAAATAAATGTACAGATAAGTAGAAAATATCTTTACAAAAGCAATTTTGAAAAATTAGAAAAACAAAGTATTTTACAAAGCTACAGTAGCAGGAAGTCAAAATTGAGTTGAAGACACAAAATGTTGATAAAGGAAGTTTTTGACTTGCAACTTTGAGAATTCATATTTTTTGGTTTGATAAGTTTTTTTTGTCACTAATGCCAAAGGAGGATATTGTTGATGTTAAGGTAAAATTGTCTATCAATTATTCAACACTTGTCAAATGGTTACATTGGTATTGAGCTCTACATTCATCCAATAGTGTTAACCAAGTGTCCTAGTTGCTACCGAGTTAAATAGATAGTTTGCAATTCATACTGAGCTACATAGTATGTACAAAGCATCAAAAAAAATTTGCAATATAGCCCAAGCATAGCAGTTTATATTGAACTATTGAGTAGAAGAGATGAAGACTCTAGTGTTAACCAAGCTCTACAGTGTCTATAGAGCTTGTAGTGTTAACATAGTAAATCTAGTGTTAACTGAGTCATGCAATGCCAACCAAGTGATTCAGTTTCTACCAAGTTTCTCTATGCTCACTGAGTCACACAATGTTGATAAGGTTTGAGCTACTCAAAAGTGGTCTATATGGACTGAGCTTTAGCTTCAACTGAGTGCCAGAGCTTTTCAAGAGTTGATAGTGTTTTCTGAGTATCAGATTATCATCGATTTTGTCTTTAGAACCTGACTTATAGAAGTTGGGCCAACTTTGTGAATTAAGGTGAATTTGGTATTGTAGTTGACTCCAAAAAGTAATTAATTAGATTGGTACATATGTAATAAATTGTATCATATCCAAATAAGAATGAGAAGAGGAATATGTGTAAGAATTTGGTATAGCTCTGATACCATGTAAGAATTTACCTTACCCAAGACCAAGAAGCACAATAACTAGCACAAAATACACCAACAGAGTATGATCAAAATAACAATATGATATTCAATTGATTGTAATTGATATGATAGTACACTAGATGTTCCTATATATAAAGGCCTCTATGATGCATCTAGAATGTCTAGGAGTTAGCAATATGATAAGCCTCACAACCAAGCAAATGTTCACCAAGAATGGGTTATCCTCCATTAAGCGCAGCAATTAGTATGATGATGAGAGGATAAGCCTACAAAGGTGTGTTATGTAAATTTATGTTGTAGACACCATGTGCTTAATTAAGAGTGCAAACAACTGTGTTGTCAACATGACAACTCAATTGATTTTGCAAACTCTAGTGTTGTAGACACCATGTGCTAAAATAGAGTTGCTTACTCCTATGTTTTCAATAGGACAACTCATATGAGTACGCAAACTCCCAGGTGTCTAACTTAATAAATAATAAAATAATGCATTTATCCTAACTAAACTTAAGTAAAGTGTAAATAATAACTATTTACACTAATAATATGAAGTATATGAGTGCAAATTAAAGAAGACTACAAGCAATCTAAGGGAAAATAGAGATTTATCTTTCATAGCTAGGTGATCATTGCAATATAAGGAACCTCATTTAGCAAATCAAAGTTACAGATCAGAGATCAACCACTGATTCATCCTAATAGGTGTATTAGGCAAATCCTTTAACTAGGTGTACTTAACAATCTTTTTCTAAATCTCTTAACCAAGTGCATACTTCATTGTATGTTTCTAAATCCTTTAACAAGGTGGACCTCAAAGTCCTTATTTATCCTACAGGGAAGATCACTAGAAGTGGTCAATTGTAAACCTTAATAGGTTAACTTTATACTAAATTACTAAAGCTTGTGGGTATTGTTGCCATGTTTTGTCTTCTGCCAAAATTTCAAATTTGTATGCCCAACCTGTCCAATGGCCACTTCCAGCTTTATATTATTTTAATGCCCAAGAATATCAAAAAATTTGAACGATGAAACCTTATGTTTTATTTCCATCAGCCTGCAGCTTTCCTGCCATTAGATCTTCCATGATCTATGGTTCCCCACTTCCTCGCATTTTTTAAATGCATGATCTTTAAATAATGTGGGAAAGCCCTTTTGTGACGCATGACAGGTGGGTCTGTGTTCCTTCTGTGGGCCGCAAGTTGGATAGGGTGGCTAGTTGAGCTAGCAATTCTATTGGTACCCACTTCCCCACATTCTAAGCTTTGTCAGACCTTCTGAAAATGCAGGAAAGTGGGTTGTTGACACACATCTATGTGGTGTCATGAAGTGTAGTCATGCAGGTTCAAAGAGTACAAATTACGGGCACTATCAGATCTCCCCATATTAAGGGATGGCCTTTTCCTGCATTATCAAGATGTGAGGAAATTAAAAAATGCAGGGAAGCGGTTTGGTGACACGTGTCCCAGGTGATGTCATGGCAGATGTTCTCAGAGGTTTAGAAAGTACAAGTTACGTTCAGCGTCTGATGCAGGTAGAACAAGGGTTGGCACTTTCCTACATTATCAAGATACGAGAAAGTTTTAAAATGAGGGAAAGTGGGTAGATGCCTCATGTTTCTGTGAGACTAGTTTCTCTTTGGATTGCTAGTTGGACACCATGTGTTGCCAAGTGTGGTATGGATTGCTGAGGTGGCACCAAGTGTGATGGGACTAGGCTAGGAACAAGTACAGTACACGAAGGAGTTTCTCGATCATTGATCTCATGGAGATAAATGATCAGCACATTCCTACATTATGGAGATGCGAGGAAATTTAAAAATGTAGGAAAGTGGGTGGAGGACACGTGTCCCAGTGGGTCCAATTAAGGTAGTAACTGTTAGCGACTGGCAGTTAGTATAACATCGTTGTTAGAGTTTAAGGAGCCAGCGTGGTTAGTGAAGAAATATGGTCAACCATGGGAAGACTCTGCTAGGTGGAAAAATGAAATAAACTGGTTCATCCATGTGGCTTATCCTGGTACCAGGGTTATGTTGACCTTCTAATCATGCTGATTCATGAGCTAGGAATAGGGAAAAGTCAAGATTTTACACAAATTTGATCTTCATGATTGATTTGAACCACCAAGAAATGAATGCTAAATGCAGGAGAAAACTCTATCCCCCTCGAAAGTTGATCCATCTACCTGGTTAGAGTGGCTTAATGGTGCCATTTCTATCTTCTCAAGGCATTATTTGACACAGAAGATTAGATTTCTTCAGATCCCCATGATTTTCCTTGGCAAAGCCTTGATGGTGGCGGTTGCAGGATAGTTTTGGAGGGAAAATCTTAGTTATGCCTGAACTATAAAGGCATTTTTTATGAATTTTGTAAAAGGTCGAATCATTCTCTATTGTTCTCTACTATTGCTCTACAACTTCAGTGTAAAATTCCCCTGTGCCTCTAAACTACATGATTTTCTATCTTATCTCCTTCAGCCATTGGTATGAAAGTGCAAGAACTCTTTGCCTTTGCCATTGTTTTGTGAAAGTCTATAATTTGCATGACTGTATCTCTTCTGGCCTGTGAATGATATATAAGTGAATCTCTCTTCCTTGCATCATTCATCTTTGGTTTTCTAATCTGCATGTGATTATTAGATTAAAGCAAGTCTAAATGTGTATATCCTTAGTTTCATTCTAGTTCAATAGTGCATATATGAGCAAAGATTGGTCTGAACACTCTATTTTGGTGCACCACCTCTTTAGATTAGATTAGGTAGATTTGCTTTCATGCTCTCCTTCTACCTTTTCCTCTCCAAGAGAAGTTAGGTGCATCCTGATAGTAAGAGAAAGCTGGCCTTCTCTGGAGACACAACCTCACAGTTCAAGTCCCACAGTTTGGAGGTTGTTTCCATGTTTCACTAGGTTGTCCTCATGCATAGGCTCTAGACAAGGGTGCAAACATAAGTGACAACAGTTTTTGGCACACCTAGTGGGACACTAGTCAAAAGAATTAAAGTCCATTGGTTAGCCAGTTGATCTTGATACACTAAGAATTTGGGTGTTATTCTTAGTGTTACCAGCCTTTGGAGGCATTCAATCAAACACCATGGTGACTCTAGTACAAATCTACTAGTTTCAAGCAAAAATAGTGCTGGTATGTAAAGATCATCTTTGATCTTTTGTGATTTTCAAGTTTTCTATGAAATTGTAGCTTTTTATGAAAGCCTTGTTATGGATTCATTTCATAGAAATAGTTATTATTCTCCCCCATATCATTAAAATTTTATTCCTTAGCCCTCATATTGCCAATCTCAAACTCCACCCCAAGTTGTTTATAGCCAAGTTGCTCAAAATTTTGACCCTCTACCTGCTTCTACTCAATTAGTCCCAGCATCCTTAATTGAAGAACTTAAAGATATGTTGTTGGCATTCCAAAGAAGGATGGATTCATGGGATAGGAAGCTAGATGAATGAGATGAGTAGTTATTGGCCTGGGATAGACAACTTGAGGAGATGGATAGGCAGCTTGATGAGGTTGCAAGCCAACAAGAACTTGAGAGACAGCAGGAGGAGATGGCCTACCAGGCCTACCTCCAACATGAGGAAGAAGAGAGGGAGAAATAGGGACATTTTGAGGAGAACCTTGCAAGGCAAGTTGTTGCAGCAAGAGAGGAGGAAATGAGGCTCCAGTCAGCTTATTTTCAAACCAAGGAAGTAGATACCCCTCCTTCTCCCAAATATGTCATCCCAAGCTTTAGGAAGCCCCCTCCCTTACAAGAGCTTGTTATTGTAGCCCCTCCATCCCCTGTAAGAGAGAGTTGGACTAGTCATGAAACCCCTGAGCCTATTACTATTAGATTATTTCTAGGTGGGCCGGTTGTATGGACTTCTGATGGTTCAAATACAGAGTTTTGGGAGAGTGAATCCAAACCCATAGAGATTCCATGTGAGGAGTTGCAGCCTATTGAGGAGAACAAAGAGGATGCTTTTGAGCCAAAGGAAGAGGACCCAATCCTCTTATTTGAAGAGCTTCCCTCTTTTGTTGAGGAAGAAGAAGGAGATAATAAGGTTGTTACTCCCCTTGAGGAACAAGTCATGGCTTTTGAGCCCTTGCCAGTGAATGGGGATCTGCTACAAGTTGAGAAGGAAGAGGATCTTTTGCTACAGCAGACAACCCTCTATGATGTGGAGGATGGACAAGAAGGCCTCAAGGATAGCTTCATCCTTGAGGAGGAATATGCTAACCTGCATGAGGTTTCCCCCCAACCTATGCATGTCCTTGCAACTATAATGGAGGAGATTAGTGATGAGGATGATCTTTTGGATGACTTGGATGCTCTCTACTCTTCCATAGATATTGAATCAATATCTCCTATATATGAGGAGCATGTTCTACAACACCAACAAGTGCGAGATCACACCATACCAGTAGATCCAAAGGAAGTGGTTCATGGGCAGCATGAACAAGATGTGGAAAAAAAACAAAAGGAGGAGCCACTTCCAAACCAATTGAAGACTACCATTGCAGAGCATAGTCAAGTGGTCAAGGATGATTCTTATGGCCCTACACCATCAAGAGGATGCCCTATAAGGTATCTAACTCTGCAAAAAATTAGCAAGTTGCCCCTAGTCATGTTCACTCCAAAGCATGAGGAAGATTATCACAAGGAGGAGCAGGTATGTTTTGCTCCACAAGGAACCCCCCTATTGTTGGAAAGCTTCATTGTTTTCAACATTGGGAAGGAGATATTTCATGCAGTAGTATGCTTGTCATACCTGCTAATCCATTTAGCTGCCCCTTTGTATGAAGGAAGAAATCAACTGGTGAGGAAAGGCAACTATTTCAACAAACTAGTCAATGGGTTTGTTTGACCCCTCTCTTTGTAAATATTTTTACATATTAGAGTAGTTCTTTGTTTTTGGTTTGTTCCCTACTTTTCCAAGAAGTGTAGGAGCACAAGTTTTTTCTCCATGAGACAACAAGTTTCAAAGTTTTGTGGTTGCAGAAGGAAGGTTTTGGTCTCTGGTTCCAGTTACAGAGACAGGGGTTTCAGGGTTTTCCTCTCAGAGGTAGGGTTAGGGTTTTATAGTGCTTAGGATCCACATCTTTTTAACTCTATAGCCCAATGGATGCTTTAGGCCACTGGTCTTATGCATATTAGGCTAGCATCCCCTATGAGTCACCATAAATGTTACCATTTTTTGTCTCCTGCCAAAATTTCAAATTTGTATGCCCAGCCTGTCCAATGGCCACTTCCAGCTTTACATTATTTTAATGTCTAGGAAATACCAAAAAATTTGAATGATGAAACCTTATGTTTTATTTCCATTAGCCTACAGCTTTCCTACCATTAGATCTTCCATGATCTACGATTTTTTGCTTCCTCGCATTTTTTAAATGCACGATCTTTAAATAATGCGAGAAAGCCCTTTTGTGACGTTTGGCAGGTGGGTCCATGTTCCTTCTGTGGGTCGCAGGTTGGATAAGGTGGCTGGTTGAGCTGGAAATTCTATTAGTGCCCACTTCCTTGCATTCTAAGCTTTGTCAAACCTTTTGACAATGTGAGAAAGTGGGTTGTTGACACACGTCTAGGTGGTGTCACAGAGTGTAGTCATGTAGGTTCAAAGAGCGCAAGTTACGGGCACCATCGGATCTCCCCAGATCAAGGGCTGGAACTTTTTCACATTATCAAGATGAGAGGAAATTTAAAAATGTAGGGAAGTGATTTAGCAACATGTGTCCTAGGTGATGTCATGCTGGATGTTCTCAGAGGTTCAGAAAGTACAAGTTATGTTCACTGTTCGATGTAGGCAGATCAATGGCTGGCGCTTTCCCTCATTATCAAGATACGAGGAAGTTAAAAAATGTGAGAAAGCGAGTAGCCGCCACATGTTTTTGCAAGACTAGTTTCTCTATGGATTTCCAATTGGATGTCATGTGTTGCCAAGTGTGGTATGGATTGTTGAGGTGGCATCAGGTGTGATGGGCCTGGGGCAGGAACAAGCACAGTACACGAAGGAGTTTCTTGATCGTTGATCTCATGGAGATCAACGATCAGCACTTTCTCGCATTATGGAGATGTGAGGAAATTTAAAAATGTGGGAAAGCAAGTGGAGGACACGTGTCCCAATGGGTCCAATTAAGGCAGTAACTGTTAGTGACTAGCAGTTAGTATAATGTCGCTATTAGAGTTTGAGGAGCCAGCGCGATTAGTGAAGAAATATGGTCAACCATGGAGAGACTCTGCTAGGTGGAAAAATGAAATAAACTGGTTGGTCCATGTGGCTCATCCCGGTGCTAGGGTTATGTTGACCTGGTGATCATGCTGATTCATGAGCCAAGAATAGGGGAAAGCTAGGATTTTACACAAATATGATCTTCATGATTGATTCCAACCACCAAGAAATGAATGCTAAAAGTGGGAGAACACTTTATGGCCCCCCCCAGTTGATCCATCTACCTAGTCAGAGTAGCTTAATGGTGTCATTTCTATCTTCTCAAGGCATTATTTGGCACAGAAGATCATATTTCTTCATATCCCCATGATTGTCCTTGGTAGAGCCTTAATGGCAGTGGTTGCAGGATAGTTTTGGAGGGAAAATCTCAGTTATGCCTGAACTATAAAGGCAATTTTTGTGAATTTTGTAAAAGGTCGGATCATTCTTTGTTGTTCTCTACTATTGCTCTACAACTTCAATGTAAAATTCCCCTATGCCTCTGAACTACATGATTTTCTATCTTATCTCCTTTAGCCATTGGTATGAAAGTGCAAGAACTCTTTGCCTTCACCATTGTTTTATGAAAGTCTGTAATCTGCATGACTGTATCTCTTCTAGTCTATGAATGTTATATAAGTGAATCTCTCTTCCTTGTGTCATTCATCTTGGTTTTTTGATCTGCATGTGATTATTAGATTAAAGCAAGTCTGAATGTGTATATCCTTAGTTTGATTATGGTTCAATAGTGCATATATGGGCAGAGATTGGTCTGAACACTCCATTTTGGTGCATCACCTCTTTAGATTAGATTAGGTAGATTTGCTTTCATGCTCTCCTTCTCCCTTTTCCTCTCCAAGAGTAGTTAGGTGCATCTTGATAGTAAGAGGAAGCCGGCCTTCTCCGGAGACTCAACCTCACAGTTCAACTCCCATAGCTTGGAGGTTGTTTCCATGTTTCACTAGGTTGTCCTCATGCATAGGCTCTTGACAAGGGTGCAAACCTAAGTGACAAAAGGTATCATCCCCAACCTAGTTTTACTTTCTAATTAGAAGGCTTTTTGGTTACCATATCTTGCGTCAAAGTGTCATGCTTGTTTTATTGCTTTCATTCTTTCATGCTTGGAATTAAATCAAAATAATATATGAAGGATTAATTCCTGAAGTGAGTTAAAGTTTTATTGGTTCTTGATTCACCCCTCCCTTCTCAGTAACCTAGCCTGCCTTATATTTCCAGCAAGAGCATGCATCCTCTAGGATACCTGTTTGTTGTAGAAATAATAAGAACACACAAAGTTTGAAAAGTAAGGAAGAGTCTCTAATAGATAATATCTCTATATGGTTACATCTCACTCCTCTGGACATGTAGGTTTGTGATACTCCAATTCATTATGAGGCTCCAACAAACATTGCCTCAATAGTTTAGAAGGAATTACATGTAAAAGATGAGGTTTTGAAATGTTTTATGGATAATATAACAAGGAATTTGAAGTATCTTAGAGAAGGTCAAAATCCAAACATCATTTTTCTTCCTAACTATTGTTGCCTCCATCAAAGGATTCATTCATTGTTTGAATGTGTTGGTTTCCAAGATGCAATATCTTATGTGTTAGCATAGACAGATTGACCTATTGAAATTTTTGGAAGCAATGAAATTGTTTAAAGTTTTGATGTTGCAATAAGTGTGGATATTCAAAGAAATTTTGAGGAAACATAAAAGTTCGAAGTTCCAAAATTCCATGGAGTTGCAAAAATTCTCAAAGTTACAAAAAATGATGGAAATGTAGAATATCCCAAGGTTGGTGATATTTTTGAATTAGGAAATCATCAAGAAGAAGATACCAATGTTGGAATTTACAAGTAGGAAGATTTACTTCTAAGAGGGGGGTGAATTAGAAGTAATAAACTTTAACCATTTAAAACCTTTTAGCTAAAATCATTCACATGTATTTAATTCATCTAATAAACATGAAAGTAAAGGCATGCATGAAAATAGATAACACAAGATTTGGTAACATAGAAACCCTCCCAAATGAGAAGGTAAAACTAGGGTGGGGATGAAACCTGCAAAGTATCACTGCAACAATATGTAACTATTCAAGGTTACAAAGTTTGACCACTTATAATGGTCTACCCTATGAAAGGCCTATCTTATGGTCTACCCTATGAAAGGCCTATCTTATTAAAGACTTTACATCCTATTAAAAGTGACCTGGCTAAAGGATTTACCAACATTCACTTAGAATGTTGCCCTATTAAAGGATTTACAATCTTGTTAAGGATTTACAATATGGATGCTAAACCAATATAGCTACTAAGACAACCTATCAACATAGGATTTCCATTCTCACAATACAATGGTTAGAAAGTATGGTAGAATGTCTTGACCTGATGACTTGCAATCCTCAATTGCTGATTCTAGATCCTTGTTCTATTATGTTTGCTCTGATCCTTGCTTGATCTAATATGTCACTCTTCATAACTCTAATACTTTGTTCTTGATCAACTGGTTTCTGTAATGTTGTTCTACTCTTCTCTAAGTCTTTACACCCTTTAGCACTTTGTTATAATTCACCCATACACTTCTCTCATCTACTTCTCATATGCACATAATGGGTTTCAACCTCCTTTTAAATATTTTGAAGACTTAGGGTTAGGTATGAATCTATGATCAATAATCACTCTTCATTTCTTGCTCAATTCTTGCACTTTTCCTATTGGTTGCATGCCTTCTCCATTTTTCTCATTGGTTGCATGTTGATTACATAGGTAATGCAAAAGATTCGTTCTTATCTTCAAGATCCTTCAAGATTCATCCTATGTCAACTTCAAAAATGGGTTACATCTGAGTTTGTGAAGGCACAAACTCATATGTTGATTCTATGTTACTTGGCACTTACTAGTTTCTGATGCTTGGCACATATAAGAATTTTGTCTCACTTAGCTCCTATAGTAATTCTATTTCACTCCGCATCTATACTTTTCATAGTACCTATAGTGACTTGGCATCACTTAGCACTTAGCACTTGAACTTCACTCGGCACCTAAAGTTCACTGGCTCGACACACGATATAGGTTGGCATTTGTATTATACTTGGCATCATCTTGAGAATTGATTAAGTGTGTTGACACTCAATTGTTAGAACCAATCTGAGACTAACAACCAATGCTTCCTATTGTGATATCGATTCCCGACTAAATAATGATAAGATACCTCCCTCAAAACAAGATATGTCATTAGAAGAGATGGATAGAATACTTAATTTGGTCTCAAGATTAAGTGAGGACATGTCTATTTATGGGTATTCTACACATATACCAGACCATGCAATAACTGATTCATGTAGAATCCATCCATTTGGGTTACATTTAGAAGGAAGTTGTCTTGATTTCTCGTTAGCTTGGGAGATCACAATGGAGGGAAAGTATGATTTTGAATGGGCTTCTTTAGGACATGAGGGAGAAAACACCTTGATTAATGACATTAATGAATCCTATAATTTGAAAGGAAGGCTTATGATTGAGTTTTCTAGTCCAAAGAAGCCTAAAGGTGACAATTCATGGTTTAAGGATAAAGATAGTAATAATAAAGACAATAAAAAAATGTTCTATCTTTTGGGTCTTATTCTCATAGCTATATTACATCATCGATGCTACTATTTCCATGTGTGTGTGGAGTTTTATACCATGAGATAAGACCACTAGAAGGAGAAATTACAATGTGTGAGTGTACCCCTATGGTGGGGGACTCACTAGATAAGGTGATATCTTCCCATTATCCCTTTCAATTTGTTTATTTTCAATTTGAATATGATATTGAAGGTAAGAGAACTTTCTTGTAGACTAACCATGACTATAGAGAGTTACCACAACTTATTTTATGTGATATGTACCTAGAATTTGAGCAAAGATTGTCCAAATTTTATTTTTCTGAGTACAAAGATAAGTCACCTTTTTTTAGAATTATATGGCGTGGTTTATTAGTATTTCACATAATGAGATTGTTGATATTAGATTATTTTGAAGTGAACAACCTATAATGGAACAATCATTGTTTTGTCACTGATGTCAAACTTGCTATTTGTTGGTAAGACAACTATTTAGTTGATTTGAGTACTATAATTAGTTTGATTGATGAAGAGGATTTGATCAAATGAGATAACAAGAGCACCTAGGGGAAAGGTTGAGTTATGGTATGAAATAGGAGTACAAATATCAGTTAAGATAGTGATGATATAGTGTATTGGTTATCCCCTTAAGGTTGCAAAGGTTGGATACACTAATCAAGTCTAGAAGAATAAGTAAGAAGATTTGTGTCTACCAAGCTTGATCAATTACATAGTAGGTGCCAAGAAAAGTTAGTGCAAGCTTAGCAAAAAATCAGTTGGAGTCAAGAAAAGTGAAGATTCAGTGTATGCCAATTAAACATAGTGTAAACCTCATAAAGTTTAGTTGATACCAAGCATTAGTAAACTTTAGTGTTCCCTGAGTAAACTAGTGGAAGCCAAGTGGAAGAATAGTATGGAAGTTGAGTAACATTATATTGATGCTGAGTGCTAGTATTCATGTTAAATCATAGATTTGAGAAATCTAAGCTGACTATTTTGTTTTCTTGAATTGTGTGAAGTGTGTGGAAGATAACTATGATGAGTTGGTGGCACAGAATTGAAGGTAAACTTTTTTTGTGATCAATTCAAGGAGGATTGAAGAAAAAATTTCTAAAGGAATCAAATGGAAAATTGGGTAGATTAATTCTATCCTTCCTAATCCTCCTGAACCCTAAAATGGACGATTGTGGTTAAACATCAAAAGATTTAAATCTCTATTTATAGAGAGAGCTAGTCAAAAGAAAAGATTGTCATGTGCAAGAACCTAAGGAAGACAAGGAGTCTAAGGTATTGCTTCATTCAGTTGCTAAACAAAAGAGACTATAATTGGCATGCAAAGAAAGAATTTTTAGGAGTATGAATGCTTGAAGGGTGAACAAGCTATCAGAGCTAAAGTGTGTGAAAGCCAATCAGAATGGTTGACTAAAACAAAGATCTGTAATCTACAAGTGAGTTGTAATTTGTTATTAGATCAAGCCTTACAACTACTTTCTAATCATTGTACCTATCTAGGGTAAATCCTTTGGATTAAGGTTGACCTATTAGTCATTTGTAAATCCTTTTACCAGGTGACATTCCAAGTGAATGATCTAAAGTCCTCTAACAAGGCTCACTCATAATAGAATGATTGAAACCCTTTAACTAGGCCACATTTAACAGTGTCTATTGTAACCTTTAACATGGTTGGCCTTTCATAGGGCATCACTTTAGAAGAGTGATAATTAGTAGCATGTTACTGGTGGTTTTTTCCAAATTGTGTTTCCATGTAAAATCCTTGTGTCAAATGTGTTATTGAATCTGTTATGTTTTATGTTTACATTTCTGCAAAGTTATTTTGACCTAGGATAATAACTACAAAGTTTAAGTATTGTATGATCTAATGGATGCCTGCATAATAAGGTTTTATGAATATGGGTCTACTAAGCACTGAAAATTTTTATTTGTACATCTAGACCTTGGATAATTGATTCACCCCCCTCTTAGTTATTCTAAAGAATTCCAACAAAATCTATTGACAACAAGCCCACATTTTTATTATTCAATATTTTTTATATATAAGTTTGTTTTTTTTAATGCTTTTTAGTCCTTTTAGTTAGGTGTTAGTTTTATTTGAGTCGATTCTTTTTGTTCAAGTTTTGTATCTTTTTGCTTCTTTTATTTTTTAGTATTTTAGTTAGGGAGTCACTATGTTTTGTCGAGGATATCTCCAACATGTATTTCACCCCAACTAGTCTTGACTTTAGGAAAGAGGTATTTCTTTGTCAAAGAATTTAGATGATTTTTTTTCCTATACCAACTGAAAATAGGTGTTGCTCGTAGTTGTAGAGGACCTCTAGTCTTAAAATCAAAATCACAAATTGATAGCTCTCAACACTTTATAAACTTATGAATTGACTATCTAGGTGATTTTCAAATCTAGGTTGATAGTAGCAAGAGATAATTAAAAACTTTTTAGTTTAGACAAAGGGTCTCTTCAAAGAACTGCTAAGATTGCTATCTAGCATCAAAATTTCCTAAAAGTTCATCAAAAGAGGAACACATGAGTTATCAACTAAAGTAAAAAATTTGAAAATAACACCAATACATTGGCCACATAGTCCAAACGTGGTCATTACATCAAAAGATTCCAAACAATTGTAAAAGGTAATCAAATATATAGGGATATGAAATGGCTATCCTATTCTATGAAAATGCTCCAAGGAAGAATCAAGTGAAAACATGCAAGCTCCACAAAGTAAGCTAAAGAAGATTACCAAAGACTCAAAAAGAAATTAACTAATAATTTATCAAGAGCCCTCAAAATAGATTCTCTCATCTGGTCAAATAAGTAATTAATTTATGAGGTTTCTTGAAGAATGGACTAGTGGAGCAAAAGATTTTCTCCAAGTTTCTAGATATTCATGATAGACTACACCTTAAGAAGTCAAAATTAATGAATACACTAATCACACATTGAGCTCAAAGACTTGAGATTCTGAAGTTCAGACTATCAAGGAACTTGAAAGCTGCTTGAAGTGTTTAGAATTTAGTTGTCATTTGAAATATGTTGGAAGAGTGTTTTCTAATGAAGAAATGCATTTTATCATTTCTTCTTTTTTGCTAGGGCTATTTGTTGTGGCCTCACAATACACACCCCATTTTGAGTCACAAAATGGGGACACCCTAGTTTCAAAATTCCCTATGAGGCAACTAGTTTGAAGCCTTAGTCATTTTTTACCCTACCTTGCATCTAGATGAAACCCTAGTCTCTAATTGGGAAGGGTCAGGCAGTCAGATACAAGTAAAAAAGTCAAGTTTAGGACTTTCATGTGCTTCAAGTATGCACATGTGCACTTACACACATGCACATGTGAGCCAAGTGCATACATGTGCACCTTACCCCTACTCTAGGGATGTGCACATGCACACATGCCAATTTGAAAACCCTCAAAGTTGCACAATTTTAGAGGTGTACACCTATGAAGGTGTGCACATTAGTCCCCCTAGGTGCCTATATGAGACTCCCCCTTCACTTGCACAATTCCATATGTGCATGTGTGCATTTGCACACATGCACACCTTGTCAAGGTGCGCATGTGTGCTAGTGCACAACTATGCACTTTTCCATTTCCAAGACAAAATTAGCACACTAGTGCAACTATCAAGGTGCACTAATATGCAAACCTAGCTTTTGTGAAGGAAAATCTACTGTCTTGTCTATTTATACTGGTGTGGACCTAATTTTTTGTCATTTTGAGTCTTGTGGAGTCCTTTTTTGGGTCTTCCAACATATGTTGACTAATGTTTGCTTCTTTGTATAGAAAAAAAAGGCATTATCATTATCCATAGCACAAAAATATCCATGGTATTGCATGTGCATTTTCAAAACAAGTGTCTTGGGATTTTAAATAGAAGAAGTAGGAGTTCAAATCTATAAAAATGGTTGGTTATAAAGAGGTTATAAATCATCAAAAATGGAAACATAAGTACACTAGAGTGCTCCTATACCTTGTTTGAGAAAAACCTAGAAACCATTTTAAAAACTAAGAACTTTGATATTTCAGTGGATTCAGCACCTTGTACAAATTCCCTAAAGGTATGCATGTGCATAGGTGTACATGTGCATAGGTGCATATGTGCACAATTTTTTAGGTGCATAGGTGCACATGTGTGTAGGTGCACTTTTCTTAGAGGTACATCAATAGTTTTCAAAAAGACATAGTGTGTTGATAGTTAACTACGAGTTGTTATTTTAAAAGCATTCCATGCACCAAAAACACATGTTGACAATAGTTCAACTCCCAAAAATATTTAGAGAATGCCAAGCTTCCATCTTTAGAGCTTCTAGTGACTCTCAGATCCTCTTGCAGCATTCTTCTTCTATTATTTTGAGTCATGTAAAGGCTCATACACCCATTAATTGATATAAACAAGGGTGGAGACCTACTTAGCACCATTTAGAGTGTTAGTTTGTATATAATTAGATTTTTTTTATTAGTTTTTATCATGTGTTTACATTTTAAGAACTCTCACTCTCAACACAAAAGGAGAAGATGTGTTCTTATAAATACATGGATGTAATATGTACTAAAGGTCATTATTTTGATGTAATAATATAGGTTATTTGTGCTCCCATTCTAAGTGTAGTTATTCTTGCAAGAGTGTGTTATATTTGTGAATGCATGTTCATAAATAATAATTGATCCAATGGTTTTATTGCATTTCTATGATTATGTGACCTTTTAGTTCTGGTGTTTTCCTTATGTTAACGAAGTACGCTGACATATCAAGTTGGAGGAAATATCACCTATTATTCTTCAATAGTTTATTGTCTAGCATGAGCACACTTTTCATGGCCTTGCAATTTGATGAGAAGTGGAATATTTTTCAATTATTATTGACTTCCTATCAATTATTACATCAATGGAATTGAGGAAGTGTTGCTCCTATTTTCATTGATTTCCTACATGATCTTTTTGATGATTTAATTCATAGGCATGTTGTTACTATGGTTTATGTCCATTAGGAATTTCCCTTTCAAGTTATTTTCTTTAATCTCTCATCACCTTATCTTTGTTATTTTATTTGCTAAGACTTGGCTAAAATAGGAATCCATATAGCTACATTAATAAATTGCATTCATCATAAAACAAAAAATACAAAAAATGTATCTTTTGTAGTTACTTTTCAAAATAGCACATCAAATGTCTTATCCAAAATTGGTTGAAAAAGAAAAGGCTTCATCATAAACATACAGATTTATCTTCAATTGAGTGGATTCTAGTAGGTTACAAGATTGCACAGAACCTTGGAGTTGATCCTAGATTAGCTTTTCAAGCAAGGAGTTTGAAAGGATTCCTATTGTTAAGCATCATGCAAAATGATAGCTCAACAAATACAAAGATTTGGGTAGAGGAATGTGCAATGGTAGGGATTGTAACATGAAGATGGAAATGGAATAAGAACATGGAGACATAAGGTGGGAAGATAGGGACTAAAAGATGAAGATTAAAATGGAACAACAAAAGGGAGAAGGAGGGTAGGAAGGATAGGTTCTCCGAGGAACACAATACCCCAATTATAATATGTCATACATGAGGACTTAAGAGAGGTATAATAGGATTGAATATGGGACAATAAAAATATGAGGGAGGTAGATAGAGGATAACTAAAATGAGTGGATGGAGGTAAAGGAAAGGATGAGGATGGATTATATGGAGGGAAGAATGGGTGGATAAAGGATAGGTGGATACACATTATGAAGGGAGAATGGGTATCAAAAGTGTTAATCTCATATTGGTTTTGATATATGAGTGACAATATATTTAAATCATTTACAAGATAGAACTTAGTTCATTATGAACAAATAATGTATGTTGAGTATAAGTCATCAAATAATATATGTCAAGCGAGATATGCAATATGTGCCAAGTAACTTGTAAGTGTCAAGCTAACAATTGATGTTGAGTGATTCAGATGCCGAGTGATCAATAGATGTTAATTTATTCAGAGTTTGAGTTAAAACATTGAAGATACATTGGATGTCAATCATTAGAGACTTCTAGTGCTAAGTAAAATAGTTTTAAACATAGTTGTTTGTAATGACACAAACTTCTATGTAAATCATTTTTTAGCTGACTTAAGGATTGTTTTGCAATTCTAGATGATAAGGATGAATATATATTGAGTATCTCTATGCAGTACATGCAATCAATTAGTAAAAGGGATGGATTAAGTGGAAAAATGGGTGAATCACAATCATTGATTCATACCT
Source organism: Cupressus sempervirens (assembly GCA_028749045.1). Classification (NCBI taxonomy): domain Eukaryota; kingdom Viridiplantae; phylum Streptophyta; class Pinopsida; order Cupressales; family Cupressaceae; genus Cupressus; species Cupressus sempervirens. The sequence goes on from CM053789.1 coordinate 55,369,005, forward strand.
AACCCTACATCATCGAGGTCTTCTTAAGGAAGGAAAACCCTAAACATTGTATATGGGGAGAGAGAAGTTTGCATGTGCAAATAAAGCATTCATGGTGGCTAAGGAGTTGTGAATTGAGACACATTGTAGAATCAGTTAAAGGAGAGCAGAGGAAAGAAGTTAGAGGACTGAGGTTATACATCTAATCAAAGAGGATCAATGATGCATGCAAAGAGGTGATTTTTTATCTAGCAATAGATTGCTAACCGCATGATCACTGCTAAGACATTCCAACAGTTGAATCAATTAAATCTCTTATCAAAGTAGTCATAATAGGCTATTGTAAATCCTTTAACAAGGTGCTTACTTCATTGTAAGTTTAAGTCCTCTAATCAAACACACTTCTAAAAAGGTTTCGAAATCCTTTAACAGGGTAAGATCTAACAATCTTATAAGTCTTTAATAGGGTAGACCTTTCACAAGGTAGATCATAGTTTATGATCAAATATTGTAACCTTCATTGGATACACTTTACAACTACAATAGTGAATATTTGTGGGTGTCATCCCCACCCTAGTTTTACCTTCTCATTGGAGGGTTTTTGGGTAACCAAATATCTTGTTCAATATATGTGTTGAATGTCAATTTCTTTCATGCTATGGATGAATATGTTTAGCTAGATATTTCAATTTACATGCAAATTGTGAGATGGATGTGTGGTGAATGATTTTATGGTTAAATTTTTTAAGGATTAATTCACCCCCCCCCGCCCCCCCCCCTCTCATATTTTACTTTCCCTATTGTATTTCCAACAATTTCTATTAGAGCCCAAATCACTGGAAAGGAAAGCTTTGTAGCTTTGAGGAAAGATCTTGAAGATGGAAGTCTACAAGTTGGCAAAGACTATTAAGAATCAAAAGATTTAAATCTATCTTTTCGTACATCAACTAAATTAAGCAAGAGATGAGTTGAATTTCTCATTGAAGAGAAGGGAATAGATAGCTATTGAAGATAATGACACATGTTACCAAGAGATTGACACTATCAAATTGTTTGCAGATGGAAAATCAAGTGAATTTGATGCAACAATTGTAGATCTAATGGAAAAGAATGGTGCCCTAACTGAAGAGGTCATAAATCTTAAGATAGAACAAGAAGTCCAATCAGAGTTTCTATGTAGGTGACTGAGAAAAAAAGGAAAGCTAAAGAAGACAAAGTCATGATTGAAGATGCCAAAAGGATATTGACCAATAGACTAGAAGAGAAGACATCAGAGGTGAATAGGATTGTTGACATGAAACTAGAAAAAATGAATCAAATGATGATTTCCAATCATGAATTGAATGGTAAGGATATTGAGATCACAACACTGAAGTTGTAGAATGAAAAACTGAGAAATGATCTGAAAAGAGAAAAAGAATTTGCTGAAAGTTTCAATAGACCTAGTGAAACCATCAAGTATTTTGAGCAACTGATGAGATCTCCTTGATCCAATAGTGATACTATTGGATACCATCACACCAGTACTAAAGAAGGGGAATCATCTAAATATGGTGAACAAAGAAGCGACAAAGGTAAGAACTACAAACTACTTGTCATAATTGTAGAATGATAGGTCATATGACAAATGTTTGCAAGACAAACAAAGAAAATTAGAACCCTAAGAAGAAATTCATGGATAATTTTCATTATTACAATAATCAAGGACATCAGGCACATGAATGCAAGACCAAGACATCAAGAACACAAATATTTGAAGGTTGCTACTACAACTATAAGAAGTATGGACATAGAGCATATGAGTGCAGATTAAAACCTAACTAGTCATCAAACAAGTAAGCTAAGGTTAACCATAATGATAGATCCTACAATTGGGATTACAATACAAGGTATAGTTGTCACTATTGTCAAAATTATGGACATGTTGCTGAAAATTTCATTAAAACACATTTTATAAGTGACTATAGTAGATGGTTGAGTCAAACTACATGTTTTAGTTGTTTGAAGATTGGTCACATTAGTAGAAATTGTCTAAGAAGGTCAAAAACACCTAGAAGTGAATTCAATAAAGGAAAAGGCAAGGTTGATGTTGAATAAGTCAAAGTGAAAATGAACAAGACATGGAAGACAAAGGAGTATTGTAGCATATCAAGTTTAGATGGGATCACTTAATCTAATAGATCAAGTGATCACACGACCCCCAACTAGGCAATCAAGAAGTATGTGTGGGACTGATATTTGAAAGTTCAATTATAAATCAATTCCAAGGTTTTAGTTATGAAAATATCATATATTCATGAAGTAAGATGAAAAGTACTGGTTAGAACTTAGAAGAAATCTATAAGTTTTCATGTTACTGTTAAGCATGAAAAGTTTCACTTTTTCTACCAAGTGAAAGTTTAGTTATTTTTGAGTTATCGAAGGTGATGTTGGCTGAGCTCACCATGGTAATAATTACATGGAAGTCAAGTGTGTCAAAATTTCTATCAGAGCCAAGCTTAGTTGTGTAGGCACTAAGCATTTATTGTGAAGTTTGAAGAGCTATATGGTCATTTTTTGACTCATTTACAATCATTTGAGACTAAAGAGAGCACAAAGAGGATAAGGTGAATTGGAGAAATTGATTCAAGTCTTTTTATATTGAATTCAACTACTACTCAATGCCAAACATCAAATTTTTCAAAGTATTTATTGTGTGCCAAGCTACACTATTTCAATTTATACAAACCCTAGATAGTTGTTATGGCATATATCTCCTATGTTGTTGTGGTTAAGGAAAGAAAGGAAGTTTTAAATGTTTAATTTATTAGTAATGAGATGAAACAACCACATTTTTGGGCAATTCCTGACATTGCATACAAAGGAGACCCATCTAGTGCATTATCTATGATACCACCACAAGTTTTAATGATACAAGATGTAAGGTTTTGCTACACTTGTAAGGTAGGAAGTATAGGAGACATGGAAATCAGGCACTTCTATGGAAAATTGTGTGAAAATGAAGTGTTGATAGAAGAAAATAAAATTGTAGAGATAAAAGGGTTGACTCATGCCCTATATTTTCCTAACGTATTTAAGAAAAAGAATATTAAGATAGTTCTCAGCAGAATACATGACAACTCTACATGGTTAGAAGATGGCCCTATCAAAATTACAAAGAAAATTATTCAAAGGGTAATAGGATATCCTACCATAGATAGAGAAGACTATGAGGAGTGATGCAAAAGAGCTAATCAAAAATAATACATGGGTAGTGTGGTGTTGAGACTAAAAATTACATGGTCAATTTTCAGTCACATATTGAAAATTTTGAAGAATTAATGCCCTAAAGTGCTTTTTATGCATATCTAGTTAGTTGTTAGTTTGAGGCTTAGATGGTGTTTGAGTGGCTTGACACCTTTCATTTGATATATTCATATGATCCACAATGTTATTTTTCCATCCTGAATCATTCGATGAAGTCCCATTTTGAGCTAGTGTCAAAACTCACAATTCTACCCACGTTAAATAACGACAGGGGGCCCAGTTTATCTTTGAATATATTTTACAAAAGAATGTGTCATGACCCACCACTTTGGGGATGTTTAGTATGCATTCAAAGAACATGTCTTTCAATTTTCATCCCATTTCAAATCTGTTTGACTAGGTTTCGAACCCCTTAAAGTTGGTCATTTACTGTTTCGTGCATTTGTGTAGTTATTCACAATTCTAGGAAGCCCTATTTAACCAATGAGATGAAGAAATTATTTTTGCATTGTGTTTCAAGGGTCAAAAACTTCATATGTTCAAATTTTGAGATCATGAAGAATCCATTTGATCAGTTTGCTAACATGATTAAAAACCCAGTTTACATTGTTTTGTTATGGCTAAGGTATCCTGATTGATCCATACCCCTGTTTGGAACATTATAAATTTGATCCTATGATTAGTTAGCCTAAATGGATTGTACCATCATGTTCTGTCCTAAAAATGAATTATGCCAATTCTCAAGTCACGGTGAATCCATCTGCATACTTTCTTATGCCCGTTTGTTTACCAAAAATTACTTTTGGGCACATTTCCCAGTTTAAAATTTCCAAGTGCCTATTTTCAAAAATTTGCCAAATTTTTCCTGTTATCTTTCATAAGCCCTAATTATGGATTCTTATCCTTTGAATGGAAAAGAATCTATATCCTGGTTTCCAAAATCCCAAGTGATCAATAACCCAATTTATAATGTCGAACTCGAGCCTAGTTTATGTTTTTTAACACTGTTTGCCTGGAGGATAATTGAAGTATGGATGTTTGGCAATTAAAATCTTTTGACTGGGAATTTTTCATGGGTTAATAATTTGAAATATGGTAGAGCATGTATGATTGAACACTCATGTCAATTTTCATGGCCTAGTTACTTGATTGAATCAATTTTTAAGGCCAACTGGCAGGTCTCCAGACACAAATTCACAATTTGTAGAATTGATTAAAAGTGAGTTTTAAATAATGAATCAATGATCAAATTTGAATCCTATCAATCTAAGATGTCCAAATGAATCAATTTGATGGATCATTTGTTTGAAACAAAAATTATTTTAGCTGGACCTGCTTTGGGGCCTGACTAATTCCGTCAGATTGATAAGCTATTGGGAAGTGAAAAAGCTCAAAAGATGCTTTAATGACTATGATCATTAAATGATTGAGATAGGAAGTTGGATAAAATGAATTGAATTATTTGAAGAAATAAGGAGAAAATTGGCCCATAAAAGTCTTGATAAAAACAAATTTGAATAAGGATTTTGCTATATATTGAGGCATTTTTTTTAAAAATGTTCATAGGGTGCAATTATAGTTGATATCTTATGGTGGGGATAAAAACAAAACTCCAAGATTTTAAATCTATAAGTTAATAATGGAGAAGGAGATGAAAATATTAGACATGAACTAACAAAAGGAGCATAGCAAGATCAAGTTATAGGTATGCCCAGATTTTTGGAAGCTGCATGATATTGTTTTCTTGCAAGGCCAGTCTGTCAAACTCTTGGTTTGTAGCAGTCAAGTCTTATCACATAATTCCTAGTCTTCCTTTCTGACATTGTCTCCATATACATATCTACAAAGAACCTGAGAAGAGCGGATATATCTTGTGATTAAGCAAGTGACTGCAACATGTATGGAAATTAGAGAAGTTACATATTAATTCAAGAGATCTATTGCAGAAATCTTTATATCATTGGAGTATAAATGAAAAATTACAATGTGCTACAAAGGAATTATAATCTCAGCCATAATTTTAGTATAATTTATCAAAACAAGTACTACAGACAAGGTGGGTAGCTAAAGTAGAGAATACACCATAAGCTTCAAATAAGTCACTGCAAATGGTGATTAAATCCAGCTTGTGCATGAGAAAGAACAAGTTGTTGTCTAAAGAGGAACAATTGAGGCATCAACAAGAGGTAATCCATGCTAGGCAAGGAGAGCCATGGGTTTCAAAATATAATATCCTCCCTTGATTTGAAATTTGACTTGCAGAAATTTAACTTAAGGAATATTGTCAAACACTTTGTATGCAAACTCATAAAGCTAATTTCCTCAATAAATTGCTTTCCAATGAGTAGATTTACGAACAACTATGAAGTGACATTAAAATGCATAATACACATCATAACATTTTTACAAACACTTGGCACACATTCAATAGTATATGAAAAATCTAGAAACTCTTTCAATCTACTAATAAAGGGTGATTTTTAAATGTAGATGTGCACTTACAGCTACCTTAAAGGCTGCAACAACTATTTAGACTTGTATTAAACAATTATTATGCAAAATATCAAAATTTGATAGAAGAAACCTGGAATTAGTTGCCGTAGTATTTTGCAGATGTAGTCGGCCAGCCCTCCAAACTTCTAATCAGCTGAAAAAACAAGTAAACTTGATACCAACACTGTTCACGCCGTACTGTAGCAAAATACTGTTCATGATGACTGTAGCAAAATACTGTTCATGTGGCACTATAGCAATAACTAACTTCAGATCTGCACCTCAAACCCTTGTAAATTTCTTTATGCAAACGCCCCAAATGAAACCCAGTGTGTTTCCTAAAGTGAAAACACCCTTGATCCTCCTGACTGTGTCTTCCAATAGCAAAGAGAATGCTAGCAAAGAGGGATTTCATCCTCCAAGCCCGATAATCAGATATCCAACAACATAACATTAATCTTCATCCAAGCATACAAAAAAAAAAGCTCTTCCATTTCTTTTATAGTGTTCTCACAAGAGCTCAATCCTTCATTTTCTCAATGTGGGATAAAACATAACTCCCTTTATGTACCTTATGTCTCCAATGTGTTATAAAAATAAAGGGAACTCTTTTAATTTAAATATTTCCCACAAACTATAGTCTATGCATTAATAAAGTTAAATATTTAAATTTAACTTTATAAAATGGCTTTATCAATGCATAACAAATCTTATCAATGATAAATAAGTTTTCCTGTCGATTTTAAACAATTACCATCGACATACCACCATGACTGAATGTTTGCCATTTTCAAGATGACTTACTATAAATAGTAAGTATGCCCAAAGTTGCCCCAAAACCCCTCAGAAAGACCTGCAACTGAAACTGTCTAGGCCAAATGGCCTCTAAGCCCCTTTAATGTCCTAGTTAGCCTATGGGACTGTGGGGAAATAGGCTAATGAAAACATCATGCTATGAATGCTAGAAAGGGGACATTATAGTCTGCCCTTACCAAAATTTCTTGTCCTCAAGCAATTTCAGCTTTGGATGCTGCAATATCTGCTCATTTTCCCAAGTAGCATCCTCGACAGGTAGGTTCCTCCACTTCACTAGATACTCCCTGATAGTCCTCCTGCGAAGCACCCTCTCCCTGGAGTCAAGTATGGCCTCGGGAACCAAGATAAGCTTTCCCTCATCATCAAGAGGTGGCAATACTACTGAAGGCACCACATTGTGACCCAATGCCTTCTTAAGGCGTGACACATGGAACACATTATGCACTTTACTGTCTGCAGGCAACTCCAACTCATAAGCTACTTCACCCACTCTCCTGATTACTTTGAACGGTCCATAGTAGTGTGGTTTCAATTTCTCTGCTCCACTCTTCTTGAGAGAGGACTGTCTATATGGTTGTAACATGAGGTACACCATATCTCCCACCTCAAAAGACCTCTCAACCCTGTGCTGATCAGCATATTGCTTCTGTTGATTTTGTGCTTTTTGCAAATTTTCCTTCAAGGATGGCATAATTTCCTAGCACTCCTGCAAAGTATCCTTGGCCTTAGGCACCCTGTTGTCCTCAAATAACAAATCCAAAAAATTAGAAGCATCATACCCGTACAGTGCCATAAAAGGGGACATTTGAATAGACATATGGAAAGAGGTATTATAGCAGTGTTCCCCTAGATGTAGCCACTTCACCAAGCCTTCTGCTCTCCTACAATGTAGTTTCAAAGGTAGCCCTCAACCCATTTGTTCACTATCTCTGTCTGCCCATTAGTTTGGGGGTGGTAGCTGGTACTCGGAGTGAGCTCTGTTCCACATAACCTGAACAACTCCTGCCAAAAGTGGCTCATAAATCTGTTGTCTCTGTCACTAACTATGCTCCGTGGTATCCCATGTAGTCTGAATACCTCTCAAAAAAATAGTTCTGTTGTTTGTGCTGCTGAATATGTAGACGAAATTGCAAAGAAATGTACAAATTTTGTCAATCTGTCTACCACAACAAAGATACAATCCCGACCCTGTGCCTTGGGGAGGCCTGTGATAAAATCCATGGAAATGCTATCCCACTTCTTCTGTGGTATGGATAGGGGCTATAGTAAACCACCCAGAAAAGAATGTTCCTGTTTGTTCTGCTGGCACACAGGGCATTCCCTCACAAACTGAAGCACCTCTGATTTGAGTCCTTTCCAAGTGAAGCGCTCTCTCACCTGCCGATATGTCTTAAAGAATCCAGGATGTCCTGCCATTGGTGAATCATAAAATGCCCTCAAAATCTTCTGCTTCATAGAAGACCCGAGTACTAAATAAATCCTTTCCTTGTAGATGATCAGATCATTTACGACAGTGTATCGACTATCTTGAATAGCTCCCTCAATAATGCTAGATGCCCAACTATCCTTAGCATATTCTGCCAAGATCATCTCTCTCCAATCATCCATGACTATCCCAACAGCAAGCAAATGAGGCCTTCTAGATAAAGCATCTGCAACAATATTTTTCTTCCCTTTGACATAGGCTATGTTGAAATCATAGGCCTATAATTTACTCACCCATTTCTGTTGCCTGTCATTAAGGTCCTTCTATCCAAGGAAATGTTTCAAGCTATTATGATCTATTTTTACTGTGAATCGGCTTCCCACTAAGTACTACCTGAACTTAGCTAGCGCATGCATGATTGCTAGCATCCATATATCCATATGAACTTAGCTAGCTCATAGCTCTGGTTCCTGTCATGTCCACGTGGCATATGTTTCATCCGCACATCCATATACTCCCTAAAGGTAATTGCAGTAGTAAAATCTGGCCCTCCGGCTTCCCAATCTCTCCTCAACTGGTCCTGTATATCAGTAATCTGGGGCTCTGGTACGAGCTGCTCTGGAGCTCTAGGAGGAAATGTAGGAATCATGGGCCTTGAACTCACTGTCCTAGCTCGTTGGGGTGCATGACCAAAATTGTTCCCAACTTTTTCATCTCCATTATGTGTCTCATCCTGATCATTTCCATTCTGATTGTTACCATTCTGATTATTTCCTCCACCCATGTTAGCATTCAACCCCATTTGACAAGCCATCATCTGCATCATAAGATCCAATATCTGATTCTGTTCCTGTGCCCTTTGTTCTACTACTCGCTGACCCTGTACCAAGGTCTCTAATAACTGTAAGAATCTTTCCTCTCCAGGCTCTGGACCGGCATTCCCGCCTCCACCTAATCTTGTATTCTTGTCATCTTGGTCACCCATATTGTTGTCTTGATCAAAGAATACCTCCGCTATGTCTATATGACTGGATTCTATACCCCCCTGTACGGATGAACTAGACTGTTTGCTTTGCAGGTCTGAAGTCCTACTTTGTCTTGCTCTGGTATTACGGAAATTATAAGGCCCCTGTCGCATGCTCAAACATAAATGCTCTGATTTTAGTGTTTTGACATTTCATCAAACACTTTCCCCTCTATCCACCAGTTCGAAATTTCCTATAAGACCTCCACAGGATGGCAGGACTTATAGCTCTAATACCACTATAATATCCTCCCCTGATTTGAACTTTGACTTGAAGAAATTTAACTTAAGGAATATTGTCAAACACTTTGTATGCAAACTCATAAAGTTGATTTCCTCAATAAATTGCTTTCCAATGAGTAGATTTACGAACAACTATGAAGTGACATTAAAATGCATAATACACATCATAACATTTTCACAAACACTTGGCACACATTCAATAGTATATGAAAAATTTGGAAACTCTTTCAATCTGCTAATAAAGGGTGATTTTTAAATGTAGATGTGCACTTGCAGCTACCTTAAAGGCTGTAACAACTATTCAAACTTGTATTCAACAATTATTATGCAAAATATCAAAATTTGATAGAAGAAACCTGGAATTAGTTGCCGTAGTATTTTGCAGATGTAGTCGGCCAGCCCTCCAAACTTCTAATCAGCTGGAAAAACAAGTAAACTTGATACTGACACTGTTCACGCCATACTATAGCAAAATATTGTTCATGACGACTGTAGCAAAATACTGTTCATGCGGCACTATAGCAATAACTAACTTCAGATCTGCACCTCAAACCCTTGTAAATTTCTTTATGCAAACGCCCCAAATGAAACCCAGTGTGTTTCCTAAAGTGAAAACACCCTTGATCCTCCTAACTGTGTCTTCCAATAGTGAAGAGAATGCTAGCAAAGAGGGATTCCATCCTCCAAGCCCGATAATCAGATATCCAACAACATAACATTAATCTTCATCCAAGCATACAAAAAAAAAGCTCTTCCATTTCTTTTATAGTGTTCTCACAAGAGCTCAATCCTTCATTTTCTCAATGTGGGATAAAACATAACTCCCTTTATGTACCTTATGTCTCCAATGTGTTATAAAAATAAAGGGAACTCTTTTAATTTAAATATTTCCCACAAACTATAGTCTATGCATTAATAAAGTTAAATATTTAAATTTAACTTTATAAAATGGCTTTATCAATGCATAACAAATCTTATCAATGATAAATAATTTTTCCTATCGATTTTAAACAATTACCATCGACATACCACTGTGACTGAATGTCCGACCATGTCCAAGATGACTTACTATAAATAGTAAGTATGCCCAAAGTTTCCCTAGAACCCCTCAGAAAGACCTACAACTGAAACTGTCTAGGCCAAATGGCCTCTAAGCCCCTTTAATGTCCTAGTTAGCCTATGGGACTATGGGGAAATAGGCTAACGACAACATCATGCTATGAATGCTAGAAAGGGGACATTACACAAAATAGCAAGTAATAATGAAAATTGTATGAAAAGAATAGGGGATGCCCACAGCAAATAAAAAGGAAGACCCACGATAGAGCATATAAGAGGGATCCCACGCATGACAAAAACAAGGGAGTTGCTGTAAAAAAAAGCAAACCTATTTTATCCCACATTGCCTATTTGGGAGTTTTCTTTATGGTTTAAATATTATTGCACTTGTATTGTATTGTGTCTTAAAGACACGTGGCTTTTAGAAGTCATGAGCTGTGAGGTGGACCCCAGACGTGGACGGCTAGTTGGAGATGCAGGTAAAATTTTGAATGGGCATACAAAACAAAGTCGATAGAAAAGCTAGAAATGTTTGTTGAAAAAGAGGAGATTTCCAATGGTTTCCATGTCACCACTAGAAAATGGTGAGACTTTCTGGCAAGTGACATGGCAACTTGCCAAAAAATCACAAATCTGGCCCAGAAAACTTGGAGATCTAGTGAGAGCAATGTGTAGAGTAACTGGATGTGATCTAGACATAAGAGCTAAATGCATGATGACAAGTGGCAACATGTGGCAAGCAAGTAGTAACTCAGCAGTGATGGGAAAAGCTAATATCTTTGACACACCAAATTGTGCCACATGGCAAATCTAACGGATGTTGATATGTTGCTAAGGCAAAGTTGCATGCCTATTAACATAGTGACATAGTGACCCAATAAGATGTTGACAGATGGCACTAACGTAGTAGCAAGGTGGACCATTTTGATGGTGACATGTGGAAAAGGCTCCAAATGTGGCACAATTCTTGAGGTGTTGAGCCAACAAAGGATGACATGTGTCACAATGTCATTATGTCACTAATGACATGGCAGTTGCTAACTAGGATAGCGACATAGCGACTAATGATGTGGCACGATGACGTGGCATGTTGACATGGTAGAACAGAGAACGAATCAAATGCTAACATGTGGCACCCAAATGGAGGGGTTGGATGATTATGAAAAAAAGGAATGAATTAGATATTGACACATGTCACGAGGTGGTCAAACCAAGTTTGACCCAAGTAAAAAAGTGGAGGAAAAGTCAAAAATCATAAAATTAATATTTTATGTTTTTTTTCAAGAGTATGTGTAGAACTAAGTTTTAAATCTGATTTAAATTTATCATATAGTTCTGACTATATAAAAGGATAAATTTTTGAAATAATAAATTGCTATGCAAAGCCATGAGATTGAAGCCTGAACTTTAGAGGGGAATAACAGGGGCATTTTTCACCAAAATGAGCACTCCAATATACTATTGGAACCAGGAGGAAATGAGCGATCCATTTCTGAGGTTGGTTTTTGCATAGGATTTCACTAGTGTGTGCTATAGAGGATTTTTTGTTTTCAATCAAATCCTTAGTTCTAGACAACAATTTCATCAATGCAGTTATAAAATTCAGTTGGGATACATTTGACATGCTTTGTTGGCTTAGTTCATGTGAAATTTGATTCATAATGATGTGTTTTGCTTTCTTTTTGATGGAACTTCTTAGAAATTTTGTCTTTTACAATTAGCTATGATTTCCATCAAAATATCTAAGATACTTTATAGTTTGGGAGGCAAAAAGAATCAAGGATTTGATTTTGCAGTTGAGGGGAGAGATTAGAGAGATGCTTTTGACAAGTTGAGAAGGTTTTCCAAGTGGACAGATGTTAGTTGCATAACATATCCAAGAATTCACTTCCTCCTATATCTTTCTTTCTTTCATCCATTGTAAGGGTTGGAAAATATTGGAAAGTTTCTCTAGAATGATGACATTTAGCATAACCGACTCTGGAATTGATGAAGTCTAAATGGAAGATTTGGGATGTGTTGGTTCCAGATCATGAAGCTTTTCTTTGGCTATGATGCCCCTTTCCCATCCTATCAATTTCTTAATCTCACCATTTTCTCTCTCGTATGATAGCATTTGTTCATTGTATAGTCTAGTTTATTAGGTACTTTATGATTTAATTTCATGAATTTTCATGTATTATTTCAAGGAAATCAATACAAAGAATAGTAGATGTGAGTTTCATTTTAAATCTTGTCTCCTTTCTCAATGAGCTATAATGTTTTATGATCTTCAAACAAAGAGTCTAGGTTATAGTTTCAGTCCCTTGAGGTTGTATGTTGTTTCATTGTTGCTTATAACTCAAGGAGTTATGTAAATGCTTTAGGGAAATCAACAGGGTTGCAAGTTTATTGAGGAGGATATCAAGTAAGAATGAGTTTTAGATTGAACATTGATATCCAATTTACAAGGTAAATGGATAGATCTGGAGTCTTGGCATAAGATATGTGTCTTAGATATCCAAAATGCATGATGGAGATTCATGAATTTCCTAATGGATGAGGCACTAATCAGCTACAAGATCATTAATTTGTTGTCCATGCATGGTTTTCATCCACTTTCCCCACCCACATAAATCAAATCAAATTCAAATCATCTTTACATTTTATGTTGAAGAGCTAGAATAGACTACCCTCACTCAACTTATGAATTGCATTATTTTGCATTTAGCTACTATAAATCTATGTTATTTCATGAGTATTAGGAGATATAAGGGTTTTTATTGACATTTTTAGATTCAGGGATATGTTTTTCACTGGTACCATATTAATTAGACCTGAGGTTCACCCACATAGGTTTTGCAGAGCCTAACGAAAAAGAATGGTCAAGCCTTATACTTAGCTAGGTGTGTGAAATGATATGTTAAGGATGGGAGTTAGTTGCCCCTAGATGTACCATATTCTCATCGAGGTAATTGGAAACCTATAGCATTTTCAAACACCAACATGTGGAACAAGAGAGCGATGACAATAGATGTATTCACTGATCCCCTAATTGCATTTGTAGTTAGAGTTATTGCACATAAATTATTTCAATCTAGTAGATTTAATGGTGTACCATGTATAGCTATGAATTTAGGCTATAAGATTGTAAGGAAGGACCATTCTTATAATCTTGTCGAGTTACAACTCTAGTAGTTATCTGAAAACTTGGGAGCCATAAGAAAGACAAAAAATGCACAATGTAGATTTGGTTCAATACTTGTTTGTATATTTTTCTATGTACAAAACATTTTTCCTAATTTGGGAAAGTTTCTTGGAAGACCAACAAGTTGATTGCAGTGCATATTGGAGAATACATAAAGCAACTTCAAGACAATTTTGAGACTATAATGACAAGTTATTTTGAAGACTTTAAGAAGTCAATGAAATAAAGATAGAGGATACCAATATCACTAGTAGAGAAACATTTCAATGTGTTTTCTAGTTGATGTTGATTTCAATTATGTACAAGCTATTGTTCCAAGGGTTAAATGGATTAGAAAATTGCCTTATGAAATTAATGTGGATGAGGCATATACAACCATCACTACTTTATTGGAAAAGGAAGTACATAAGAATGGTACTACATTTGAAAATTATGATGTAGCCAAGTCTAAAATCACAATGATCTTGAAGACAAATTATGTGGTGAGGAAGTAGAAAAAATTGTGAAAAAGCTCAAGGAATAATTTGGTGAAGAGGAGCCAATAGTGGCATGTTGTGATGGTTAAGTTGTTGAGTTGTTATCCTTTCCATCAAGGTTCAAATCTAATGGGGATGAGGTCCCCCATTTGTGGCCTCACTAGTTTATAGCTCCAGGTCAAAGTGCTTACCCCTCTTTTTAAAAAAATAAAAAATAAAAAAATATTGGTGAAGAGGCAGAAGTAGATGAAGAAGAAGAAGATAATGAAGATGATGAAGAAGAAACACCTTCCAAGAACCACTTCCTCTCACATAGGGTCAAGGTGAGTACCAAGGAGAAGAAGAAGTAGAATTTGATGAAGGATCCAAGGGAGAAGAAGCCAATGAAGCACCTATTGCTACAAAAAAGAAGAAGAGAAAAGAAAACAAGCCAACAGTAAGAAAACCCAAGAAAGTTGTGAAACCTTCACAACAAAAGCCCAAAGTTCCTGTCAGCAGGGCTATCACAAGAGCTACTACTAAGAAGACTCAAGAAGTTGAGAAGCCTAAAGGCAATAGAGCTAGTATAGCTACCAAGGAAGATGAACCTAAGAAGAGGCAAAGGAGGAAATATATAGCTCTAGATGAATCAAATGAGGAGAGGATTGAGTCAAATGATAATAGCCAATTCAAAATGGAAAGTCATAATCCCTCTTTTGATTTGGGAAACTTGTGTGATAATATCAAGAACAATGTTGATTTAGTAGGGTTCAAACATGTTGAATTTGATAAACTTGGCAAGATAGAAATGAATAAAGTAGAAGAATCTATGTATGCCATGATGGAAACTTTGAATAGAACTCTAATTGAGATTGCCAACTCTTTACCCAAAAGTTTATCTCACAGAGTTGAGCAAAGGTGGCAATACAGTCTCTCAACTAAAAGGAATATTAGAGAGACTACTCTAGCAAGAGTGATGCTAGACTTAGACAAGTATTCCATGAAAAAGGCCATTAATAAGTATAAGGGGAGATTTTCTACAAAATATAAAGCCTTTAATATTTTATAAAATAATATTGAAGATTTTGTCCAAAATACCACCCAGCTATGGAAAGTGATATATGGGGTAACAATAGATGATCCAAAAAAATAGAAACCAGCGGGAGTAGGTGAACACAAAGTTTAACAAGAGAAAGTTGAGGTAACAAAAGATGAACCTTTAAGGGTAGGACATAAGGAAGGTGTTATAAAAGAAGCTGATACAAAGGCTGTAACTAAGGAAGAGCAGCAACAAGATCAAAATGTACTAGATTTACATATGTCAAGTGCCAGTCCACCTCATGTGGACAAATAGGATCAACAAAAAAAAACAATAAAGATCAAGGATGTCTCTGACAACACCACTCAAAACATCAATCCCATAATAGAGGAGAATATGAAGAAGATATTAATTAATACCACCACCAAGGCAAAACTATGTAGCCATCTTGTATTGGTGAGTGTGGATGAGATTGAGAAGGAAGAATTGGCATCTCCAGGGGAGAAAACTCAAGAATTATCCAGTGACCCCCCTCAATCTATAGAAGTTCAATCTACCATGCCTATGGTAGTATATCAAAGGAAGGACACAATGTCATCATATATCAGCACATTGGTGCAAAATGTTTTTGTGCATACAATTTCAACAATTGAGCTATCAGAAATAGGGATTATTGAGAGGGGGGGTGAACCAATCATCTACAAACTCTAGTCACCAATTGGATATTATTACTTACTTCTACAAGTGGTCATGAAAAGATGATTGCACTGATACATTGAGTATGGAGACTCAAGGAGAATAAGCTTGAAAGGAGGGCAAGCTATCAGAGTTGTAGAGATTGAAGGCTAGGCAAGGGTATGAGCCAAGAAGTGATCTGAGATCTACAAGATAAGTTGTATGTTGTAGTCAGGTCAAGATTTTCTAATACTCTCTAGCAATTGTATTATATTTGAAAATCCTATGGACTTAGGTTAGCCTAACAGCTATTTGTAAATCCTTTAATAGGATGGCATTCCAAGTGAATGTTCTAAAGTAATCTAACTAGTCACACTTCTAATAGGGTGGTTAAATACTCTAACAAGGTCACATTTGACAGTGTGTTGTAAGCTTTTAATAGAGCAGGCCTTTTATAGGGCATCACTTCAGAAGAGTGAGAATATAGTAGCATGTTATTGGTGGTTTTTCCCAAATTGGGTTTCCACATAAATCACTGTGTTATGTGTTGATTTCTTATGTGTTATGCTTGCATGTTGATTTACAATAACTTTCTGATTAGAAAACTTAAAACTTGATGAATGAATGGTTGAATGGGTTCACTACATTTAGTGACAAGTTTAAATTGGACATTTGGACCTTGAATAACTAATTCAAGCGCCCCCCCCCCCCCCTCTCAGTTATTCTAAAGCAATTCTAACAATTGGTATCAAAGCCATCTACTAATTTAGTTTGAAAGTACTAGAAGCAAGAAGATCAACATGTCTAAGAGAGAAGTTCCCAAGCTCAACAAAGATAACTTTGTTGCATGGCAGAATCTGATGAAATTGCACCTTGGATCAATACGTGACTATGCACAAACCTCAATTGGAACAAAATATGTAAATCTAGTAGGATCTCTTACTGTAGATGATTTGAATAAAAAGAAAGAGCACAATCAAGCAATGTTGGAGATTGCCTTTGCACTCAATTTTGCAAAATATGATGACATCAAAGACTGTGACACTACATTCAAAATGTGGAAAGCCTTATCAGATATCTATGGAGGAGATCAGAATTTCCAGAGAGCAAAGAAACAAAGCCTAAGAGGAAAGTTTGATGACATGAAAATGGAGGAAGGTGAAAATGCTACTCAGTATGTTGCAAGAATGAAAGAAGTGGTAAGTGCAATAAGAAGTCTAAGTGGTCAATTGGAAGAAGAAATTGTCATCAGCAAATACTTAAGATCTCTGCTCCCTATCTATGCTATTAGAGTTTCAGCCATCCAAGAGCTAAGATGTGTACAAGGAAACACACTCACCTTTGAAGGAATGGTGGGAATACTCACTACATTTGAGCTATCCAATTTTGACAATTACAGACCTGAGAACCTTGAATCTACTTTCAAGGCCAAGATAACAATAAAAGACAATGAGGAGGAGACATCAAGCAAAAAGAGAAGAAAAGGAAAACATGCATCCAGTGATAGCAGCATAGATGAGGAAGATGTGGAACAATTAGAAGCACTACTGGCTTGGAGATTCCATAGAGGCAAAGGTAAATTCAAAGGTAAGCTCCCTATCATATGTTTCAATTGCAATGTAGTAGGTCATATTGTTGCAAGATGTATACAGAAGAAGAACTATAAAGAAGGAAACAAGTATAGGAACAAGAGAAAAGATGATAGAAAAGATTACAAGGAAAAAGGCAAAAGATGCTACATTGTTGAAGAAGATTTTGATGAAAATGACAATGAAGTAGTCTATGTAGCCATGAAGGATGAATCAGATAATGATGAACATGAAGCAATAGTATTGGTTACCTGTGTGAACAAGAACAATAAGTGGATCATAGACAGTGGATGCTCACATCACATGACAGGAGATAAAAGTAAGTTCATTACCTTTACTCAATATGATGGAAATAGTGTTAGATTTAGTGATGATGCTCCATGTCAAATCAAAGGGAAAGGCTCTATTAAGCTCATATAGAAAATTTCATGTGATAATGCATACTATGTTGAAGGATTGAACTACAACTTGTTGAGTGTCTCACAGTTAGGTAATGTAGGTTGCAAAGTAGAGTATGGAAACAAAACTACTAGGATCTATGACACTAATAGAAACCTAATAGGAAAAGGTGAAAAAACTAGGATTAATCTGCTTTACCTAGATATGGAAGATGCAACATGTCTTGTTGTTAGACTTGATGATGTGTGGTTGTGGCATAAAAGGTTGTGTTATGTTAACTTTGATAATTCGATTAGAATCAACAACAAAAAGAAAGTCAGAGGGTTGCCCAAATTGAAGAAACCTAAAAACACAATGTGCAAACAATTTCAACTAGGGAAGATGACTAAGTCTAGTTTCAAAAGAAAAACATACACATCCAATGAAGTACTAGAGTTAGTCCATACAGACTTATGTAGTCCAATAGAAGTGAAAAGCTACCTAGGAGACAGATACATAATGCTATTTGTAGATGACTATTCCAGGATTATGACTATTATGTTTTTGAAGCAAAAATCTAATGCATTTCAAATTTTTAAGTGGTATTTGGCTAGAGTTGAGAAGGAAATAGGAAAGAACCTGGAATGCCTAAGATCAGATAGAGGAGGTGAGTTCACATCAAAAGAATTTGAAATATTTTGCAATGACAAAGGTATCAAAAGGCAAACATCAGCACCAAGGACTCCACCATAGAATGGTATTTCCAAAAGGAGGAATAGATCAGCGATTGACTATGCTAGAACCTTGATGATGGAGAAAAATGTTGCACTAAAATACTGGAGAAAAGCTATAAGTACTGTAGTCTACACACTAAATAGAGTTCAACTCAAGAAAGGTACAAATGCAACACCTTTTGAATTATGGTATGGTCATTCACCTAATGTTAAACATTTCAAAGTATTTGGTTGTAAATGCTATATTCCAAAAGATACTAGAAATGGAAAGTTTGATGCAAAAAGTGATGAAGGCATATTCCTTGGATACTCCACTAGAAGTAAGGCATATAGTGTTTGAATACTAACACTAACAAGATAGTGGAGAGTGCAAATGTAAAATTTGATGAGCATGCAGAAGTTCAGGTTGATGAGTCCAAGCAAACAGAGGATTATAGATCCTTTGTATACTTCTATGAAGGAATGACTAATGAAGAAAATGTTGCAAATTAAGTTGGGAATCAGCAACAAACTTTAGTATCTGTCGAGTCTTAGCCTATGAATGTCAAGCTACATTCAGAAGCCAAGGTGCAAAATGTAGAAAATGCACATTATGATTTTGAAAATAGTATACATGTGAGGAATGATGAAGTTCCAGATGAAGAAGAACAAAATGACTCTAAAGCTAAAGGATAAAACATGGAAAGAAGGACAAAACCCAAATTAGCCAAGTATGTGAGAAGACATCACCCTGTAGATCAAATCATTAGTGACAAGGATGCCAGACCAATGACAAGGAATAGGCTCAGGAATGAAGCATGTCTACTGAGTAAGGTTGAACCTAAAATAGTGAAAGATGCACTACAAGATGATGACTGGTATAAAGCCATGGAAGAGGAGATAGATCAGATTAAGAAGAACTAAACATGGTCTCTGGTTCCCAGACCAGCTAATAAGAATGTGATTGGTACAAAATGGGTGTTTAGAAACAAACTTGATGAGAATGGTGAGATAACAAGAAATAAAGCTAGACTAGTTTGCAAAGGTTATGCACAAGAAGAAGGACTGGATTATGGAGATACATTTGCCCCTGTTGCAAGAATGGAAGGAGTAAGAACATCACTTGCATATGCTGCATACAAAGGTTTCAAAGTCTATCAAATGGATGTGAAGTCTACTTTTTTGAATGGTATATTGGAAGAGGAAGTCTACATAAAACAACCTGAGGGATTTGTTGATGAGAAGAATAAGGACATGGTCTACAAACTGCACAAAGCACTTTATGGATTGAAGCAAGCACCAAAAGCATGGTATGAGATATTGCACAAATATATTATGAAGATAGAATTTGAGAGAATACATGAAAATAGAAACTCGTACATCAAAGCTGAAAAAAGTAAAAACATTTTGATATTAGAAATATTTGTTGATGATATCATATTTGGAGGAAAAGATGATCTATGCAAAGATTTTGTTGATCAAATGAAGCATGAATTTGAGATGTCAATGTTTGGAGAAATCAAATTCTTTGTTGGATTACAAGTACATAAATTGAAGCATGGAATATTTGTGACCCAATCCAAATACATGAAGGAGGTACTCAAAACATTTGGGTTAGAAGAATCAAAACCAATCAACACACCAATGGCAACTAGACATAAGTTATCCAAAAATGATGAGTCTGTTGAAGTGAATCAAACATTGTATATGTCAATGATTGGAAAGCTATAATATGCTGTACATAGTAGACTAGACATTGCATTAGCTATTAGAATAGTGGCAAGATTTTCTACAAATCCAAGGGAAAATCACTTAATGGTAGTAAAGAGAATACTGAGATACCTGGAAAGGATTGATGACTTTTGTTTGTACTACAAAAGGAGTGAGAAATTTGAACTGAGAGCCTACACTAATGCAGATTAGGGAGGTAACATTGATGATAGAAAAAGCACCAATGGAGGAGCACTTTTCTTAGGAGAAAGGTTGATTACATGGACCAGCAAAAAGCAAAGTTTCACCTCGCAGTCCACTGCTGAAGCTGAATATGTGGCAGCTGCTATAAATGGAACCAATATTGTATGGATCAAACATTTTCTACAAGGTATGAAGGAAGAGGTAACTAAGCTTGTGATACTTTATTGTGATAATACAAGTGCTATCAACATATCAAAGAACCCTGTAATGCATGCTAAAACCAAGCACATTGCAATCAAGTATCACTATGTAAGAGAGTTGGTGGAAGAAAAACAAGTGAAGATGGAATATGTTAGCTCAAAGGAATAGATTGTTGATATCTTCACAAAATCCCTACCTAAAGATGCTTTTGACTATCTTAGAGGTAAGTTAGGGGTGATACCCCTAGCTAAGGCTACTTCAAGCACAAGCAAGTATGCCCTGCATCAAATAAGTTGATTGTTGAAGATTTTATACATTGATGCAAAGAATGTTTACTTTAGGATTCATGACTAAAAGTAATTAAAGCACTAAAGTCCCAAATTAGTCACAAGTAAGGCGATAGAGGGAGAAATTAAATGAACCTACAAAGCTACACTTGCATATTAAGATGCTAACATGTCTTTGGCATTGTTGTCAAAGAGGGAGAAGTAGACAACTAATCAATAGGAGAAGTTGTGAAAAACTGATCACATGATGATGATCTAGTGATCAAATGAAGATAGAGGGAGAAGTTGACTGAAGTAATTAAATGTTGATTAGAATAGTAGAAGATGAGTAATATAGAGGGAGAAAGACAAAGTACAAGGATACAACAGCAAAGAAGGAGAAGCTGAAATGAAGCAATCAGAATAGTAAAAGGAGATGTGACGTTACATTTTACCTTTTGGCATTTGACTTACTATTCTAACCAAGTTAGTTTGTGGTTGAATAGTTTAGTTTGATGGTTGATCATTTTGGTTTACCATCAATGCTAAAGAGGGATATTGTTGGAAATCTAATTGAAAAGCTCATTATTGAAGATCAAAGGGGGAGATTATTGCAAAGAAGGAAGATTGTTGTAAAAGAATGTTTTCAATCATTATTTTGTCATTGATGTCAAACCTGCTATTTGTAGGGATGATATTTGCTTATAAGATCCAAGTACTATCACTTAGTTGATTGATGAAGAGGATTTGATCAACAGGATGTAACGAGAGAACCTAAGGGAAAGGTTGAGTTATGATGTTGTAATGAAGTGCAAGGATCAATTAAGACAATGGTTAAATGATGTATTGATAGCATACTCAAAGATATAGAGGTTGGTCACACTTAGAAACATTGGAGGAAGAAGTTGTAACAAGGTTGACTGCAAAGCTTAAACTAAGATCTTTACTGGGTGCCAAGCAAGTTAGTTGAAGCCAAGCAAATTCTTAGTTGGAGCCAAGTAACAAAAAATTCTAGTGTGTGCTGAATGAAGATCATGTGTCAAGCATCAGAAATTTCTTAGTTGGTACCGAGTGATATTCAGGCACCGAGCATCAGAAAAAATACAATGGGTGCTGAGTAACACAGTATGTGTCGAGCACCGATATTTTAATAGTGCCAAGCTACTACATTATTTCAAATGATGAAAATTTTCCAAATCTGAGCCGACACAGTGGTTACACTAAATTTTGTGAATGAGTTGGAGGATAAGGATGATGAGTTGGTGGCATAGAATCCTATGTAAACCATTTTTGAGCAAATTCTAAAGGATTATTCAAGAAGTTTCTAGAGGAAACAAAATATGGGTTAGATGCAATGAATCCTACATAATCCATGTGTATTGAAATTAAAGGATGGAAGAATTGAGTGGGAAAAGGAACTCCAAGACTTCTATTTAAGAAGCCATAGACCAAGAAGCAAAGAGCTATTGATACTATTGTTGCTAAAGAGCCAAATCTACAAAGTGGTTGGAAGGGTGTCAAGGAGGAGACATCTAGGAAATGGAAGAGCATAGAGGCTCTACTTCTACAAGTGGTCATTAAGAGATGATTGCATTGGTACATTGAGTATGGAGACTTAAGGAGACTAAACTTGAAAGGAGGGCAAGCTGTTAGAGTTGCAAAGATTGAAGGCTAGGCAAGGGTATGAGCTGAGAAGTGATCTGAGATCTGCAAGATAAGTTGTATGTTGTAGTCAGGTCAATATTTTCTAATACTCTCTAGCAATTGTATTAGATTTGAAAATCCTATGGACTTAGGTTGGCCTAATAGCTATTTATAAATCCTTTAACAAGGTGGCATTCCAAGTGAATGTTCTAAAGTCCTCTAACCAGGCCCACTTCTAATAGGGTGGTTAAATCCTCTAATAAGGTCACATTTGACAATGTGTTGTAAGCCTTTAATAGGGGAGGCCTTTCACAGGGCACCACTTCAGACGAGTGAGAATTGAGTAGCATGTTACTGGTGGTTTTTTCCAAATTGGTTTTCCACATAAATCACTGTGTTATGTGTTGATTTCCTATGTTATGCTTGCATGTTGATTTATAGTAACTTGATAATTAGAAAAGTTAAAGCTTGATGAATGAATGGTTGAATGGGTTCACTACATTTAGTGAAAAGTTTGAATTGGACATTTGGACCTTGAATAACTAATTCACCCCCCCCCCCCCCCCCACCCCAGTTATTCTAAAGCAATTCTAACATCACCAAAATGTGTACTATATGTATGTAACTTTGTTAGCCATAGTATGATGTGAGCAATAGGTTATAAACAAAACAATACACTGTTGTAAACCAAATTCTATACTTAGACAAAAAAATTATTACCAAACACTAAGTATCTTTATTTCTAAGGTTTCCTATAAATATGTACATCATGTGTTGCCATAAATGAAAACAATTACATATCACTATTAGCCAATTGTCAACATAAGCAAGATGGGACACCAGTCCAAATAGGTTAGGGAGCCATTCCTATACCTACAACACAAGCACAGGGTGATAAAGAGGTCATAGAAAAGGAGAAGGATAGGACCGAGGATTTACTCATGACTACAAAACAAAGGAAGTGATAGTAATTTAGACATTGGTTACCCTACCAGATACTACTACTCTTATTCCTAGTTAAGCAATTCATAGGCCAAGTGTAGAAGCTACACCATTGCAACCATCAAGGCCTAGTCCTAGAACATCTAAGGTTGATGAAGTTACATATTATGGTGATATCAATTTAGATAAGGTGGTTGAACTACCAAATTTTGATCTTGGATCAATCACCATAGAGAAAATGAGTATATTGTAGGATGCTCTAGCCAGGTAGGAACACGAAGAACTTCTCAGAAGGGAGCATAGGCAGAAACAAGCACTACATGACATCAAGGACATATTTCTTGATACCTTCAGCCTACCTGCCCCTGATGAAGCCAAGCCAATCATTGAGTAGTTGGAAAACATTATGGAGAAGATAAATGATGAAGACCTACACACAAATTTCAAATTATTAGAATGGTTTAAAAATAAATTCCATACCAAGGTAACTGAAAAGATATCTAATGACATTTTACTTAGTTAGGTTGAGTTAGCAAGCAAAATTGATGGTGTGAAGAAAGTATTAGAGAAAATTTTCTCTCTTTACACCAAGTTATGTGATGTACCCCTATTCACACAAGAAATACAAAGACACATTGACCACCTAGAGGGAGACTTGAAGTCAACAAGTAAAATCCCACAACAATCTCCTGGTTGAAGTTAGTCTCATTTCAGAAATTTGTTGTCAACACAAGGTTAGTTAGTAGCTTTTGAAGCTCAAGATTCCAAAATTAGGGCTACATTGATCAACATATATTCTATGTTGACCCCTCAAATGGAGGTGTTACACAAGGAACTAGCCTTTACAAAAATATTGATGAAGAAAGATCCCCATCTTTCTACTCATGAAGGCCTAGTTTACCTTGTTTTTGAGTTAGGTATTCAAATAAAATCTCTCTAAAATGTCCCTTTTCTGCTTTTATATGATATTTCAAGCCTCAAATCATATTTTTAAAACCAAACAACCAATATCACAAAGATCCACCAAATTTCTCAAGAAATCCCAAATCGGGTATGCCAGAAATAGTGCCAAAAGCTTCACAACTTCACAAATTATTAATAAATCTGAAAATGGAAATTTTTACAGAAATTTCAGCAGCATAAAAGCCTAAAAAATGATATTTTCAGATCCATATAGCCTTTACACAACAGCTCACAAATGTAGTACAAAAACTATGTTCATCGGGCTCCCGAAATTAACACAAAAATGCCCGGAAACACCACAAAAACACTAATAATCTATCTCAGAATTTTAATCATGTCCCAATAAATATATTCAGCTCTATTTTAACACCTTAAATTTTTAAATACAGCAGCAACCCAAACTGATATGAAATACTCAACTGAAAACACCAAACTCATACAAAAAACACACCCGAAAACCCACAATCTGCACTGTTTAGCACAAAGGCAAACTCTGTATGAGCATGCACATGGAATGGCTTCAAACTCCCATCCTTAGCCTTCCTAGAAACCTAAAAACTCCCATTCTTGGGTCTCCCTGGAAACCTGCAAACTCATGTTCTTGGATCTCCTTCTCCACAGGTTTGGCAGCCTCTAAAGAATAACAAAGAATGAGCAAAAATCAAGTTCTGGAATCAGCCCAAAATGCCTCAAAACCCCTTAAAAGAGGGCATAACCATAACTCACTTCCAAGAGAGGTTAATGAAACATATTTTAATAATAATTTTCATTTATTAGTCCAACGATTTCCAAAGATTAACCCCCTTTTTTCGGAACTTCACTTTCTTGGGCCTGCCTGCCTTAGCAAAGATTATTATTTTTTAATTATTTAAAAAGGGAACATGACAAGTCCTCCCCTCCCAAACATTGCTTGTCCTCAAGCAATGGCTGAACAATAAACCAATCAATCCACCTGGATCCCAAATGTAGTCATGAACTATACTACTACCAATTAACACAAGCTCCTGCAATATCCTCTGCAATATGACCAAGAGGAATCCATAATAAAACTGACAATTATAGCTCAACCAAACTCCAAAATCACCACTACCACAGTCAAAAACCCATGAGACACAAACTCTTAGAACATCAAAACCCAAATAAAGTGGACAAATCAAACTACCAACATAGTAAATACCATCAACGCATCCCACTGGCCTATACGGAATGTACAATCCAACTCTGCAACAATGGTGAATGCTCTCAAATGAAACTGTACCAAGTATGGAGAATCCACACACTGTACAACTCTTTCAATCAACACAACTTTGCAAATCATTGGCCACTATCTCATAACCATAACTCCCATGCACTATTGATGGTGAAAAGACATTACAAGATAAAGAGTAAGAAATGGAATCCAAACCAAATTTTCCTGCCATCAACTCCTCAAAACAAGGATCAAATGCTAACTGATGTACATACCCTGCAATATAATGTTGATAAAAAAAACCAACCTCAGTCAACAGCTCACCATGAACAAGTGATACAACCCACTGTGACTGTTCACCAGCTAAGTCAGGAGATGTCATAGCCAAAGGAGTAGAATCAATAACAACACCCGCTGAAGCATCACTCCAAAACTCCTGCTCTAAGTCATGTATTATCAAGCTATCAACTGCAGGACCTATCACCATGTTTTGCCCATCACAACTCTCATCCCGAGGCATCAAACTATCCCATAACTGATGATAAGCACTAGGAACCAAAGTACATCTCTGTATCATCATCTCATCAACATGGTCACGAGCATATCTCACAATGTAATGTCGATAGAATGAACCAATCTCAATCAGTGGCTCAGACTGCAATCCAGATGTAACTAACTACAATTGATCACTAACCAAGTTGGAATTAACTACTACCTCTGAAGACATCGCCAAGGGAGTATTATTACTAGCCATAACCATGCCAACTGTCGGCTCACTAACATCACACATGGTCTTTGATACATCATCTCTAGTCTTCATGTCATTAGTACTAGAGGTCACCACCATGTCAGGCATACCACAACAATCTGTTGTAGCACCCAACTCAACTGAACCTGACTCTAGTGGGGACAAACTCGATATGCCAATATTAGTATCAAGGATGGATGCATCCCGATCTCCACTATCTTTGACAATCTCGACCATGGACACCCTTGAATCACCAGAAACCATAGCTTGTGACTGTATAGAATCTAGTAAAGACTGTCGTTGCTCTAACTCCATGGTCACCTTAGCCAAATGAAACTGTGACTCCTTGAAAGCCAATTGTGTACTCTCAAGAATCTTAGAAGTCACCTCAAGCTGCTGAGTAAGCTCACTCACCTCATCTTCCTTGGCCAACAATGCATCGTATGTTGTACTGCCCCACTCCATAAGATAATCTCTATCGGCTACCAACTGCATATAATCCTGTCTTAGAATTTGGATAGCCTCCTATAAAGAGTGGAACTCTGTCAAGGAAAGATAACTGCCTCCCTGCTCATCACTAGTAGGAGAACCCCATCCATAAACGGCTAACAATTGACGAGCAGCATCAAAATGCTGGCAAGCAATAGCAATGTCTCGCTCACTAACTCTCAACTGATTAGACACATGATGGCACTGGCTAGACTATCTCCTACAAACCTCCTCTGATGCACTGTCTAAAGGAGTATCCTCAAAGTTACTAGTCTCTAGAGTATTACCATCCATATCCTGTGAATCAACTCCAAAGCTCGTATCAACAAACGGAGTATCAAAAACATTAGCACTGCTGTCGAAATCCTCTGTACCCAAGGAAACTAAGTCTTCAAAATTTCCCACTGCATCATCCTAGATGTCATCAATGCCAATATGATCCTGGGACTCATCTGTACACACTGCCAAATATGAAATATCATCAACACATTCCAGCAAGTATGGTCGACTAGATATATGAACAAAGCCCAACACCGGTGTATAAAAACTAATACCAACATTGGATAAGCTCCTGGCACAACAAAAGACAACATTGTGCAATCTGCTAATCAAATCCATGATAGCACCCAAACAATCACTGCTACCAAAAAGTGTTAAAGATTTCCAGTCAACTGAATCCCAAATGCCAATATAACAATTTTGAGTCCATATCCGTAAACTATAATCAGCTGGTAACTCAAGAAAAATCTTCACTTGAGTAATATGACCAATAAAAACTAATTCCACATACCTGTCATGATGAGATAATGTAGTCACAATACTATCTTCACTCACCTTCAGCTAGTAGGATAAATCATGTGAAGTACTACTAGCCTCAACCTCATGTGACGAAGCATCTAACTGTGCTCAGTACTCTCTCTCAGAAAAGTCATGAATGCTCAATGTCTGCTCATCTCTACCAAGTATCTCACCATCATGCACAACAACATCCTCATAATCATCATCCTTGAGATCAAATCTATCTATCACTCTTTGAATAAAATCATCAAATGTAGTTACCTGATCATGACCTTGAGTAGTCATTCCATGATACCACCAATCATAGGCTGCATCTTTCAAGTGTAGACTTGTAATTTGAACAGCATCACTCTCCTTCATGGGGTTAAGTGTGAAGATGGTCTATAATTTTTGTAGCCATGCTCTAGCTGAAATTTTATTTGTTCCATCAAAAGTAGGTGCTATAAATTTGCTTATTTTATTTTTGAGCTCTCTTCCACTTATGTCATGCTCCCTTCTGTACTCTTTCTTGGGCATCAAAGTGTTCATCATATCTACATATTCTCTAAAAGGAACCGAACTATGAAAGTCATCATCTAAGCCATTGTAAGTAGCTCTTAATGTAATCAAGTTACCTGTAAGCTCTTCCACAGGATTAATGGCTGGATTTGGTACTGGTGGCTCATCTGCAGGCAAGAAAATAGTTTTGGTTGATCTAGATGGTGTGGATTTCAGATTTCTTGGCTCCTCTAAAGTGCTTCCTTTCTCATTAATAGATGCAACTCCTTGTAGTTTTTTATCAATATTTGCAAAGCCTCTCTAGTTTCTACCAAACTATCCATTGTTTGCTTCTGAGTATTTTGGATGTCTTGGAAGAATTTCTTTGCCATCTCATCTAGATCAGCCATACATTTCCCTTCCTTGGATTTTGTACTTTTACTTTCAACTGGAGGTTTGATCAAAATTTATTTATTCTTTTCTCGCTGCAAATATCTTTTTTCTCTTTCACTTAGTTGCATGCAACCATAAATTTTGACATGCAGCTGATTAGAAGCAACATGCAACCACCAAATTCACCAAGAACTAACATGCAAATGATTAGAAGTAGAATGCAACCATAAATTTTGACATCCAGCTGATTGGAAACAACATGCAACCATAAATTATGACATGCAAGATTTGGGTAGTTATCAAAACTGACATGCAAGATCTGGGTAGTTGTCAAAACTAACATGCAAGATCTGGGTAGTTGTCAAAACTGACATGCAAGATCTGGGTAGTTGTCAAAACTGAGATGCAAGATTTGGGTAGTGTCAAAACTAACATGCAAGATCTGGGTAGTTCTCAAAACTGACATGCAAGATCTGGGTAGTTGTCAAAATTGACATGCAAGATCTGGGTAGTTGTCAAAACTGACATGCAAACTTCTACAAACCCTCAGGCTAGCAAGATCATGGCTCTGATACCACTAAAATGTCCCTTTTCTTCTTTTATATGATATTTCAAGCCTCAAATCAGATTTTTAAAACCAAACAACCAATATCACAAAGATCCACCAAATTTCTCAAGAAACCCCAAATCGGGTATGCCAGAAATAGTGCCAAAAGCTTCACAACTTCACAAATTATTAATAAATCTGAAAATGGAAATTTTTACAGAAATTTTAGCAGCATAACAGCCTACAAAATGACATTTCTAGATCTGTATAGCCTTTACACAACAGCTCACAAATGTAGTACAAAAACTATGCTTATCGGGCTCCCGAAATTAACACAAAAATGCCCGAAAACACCACAAAAACACTAATAATCTATCTCAGAAGTTTAATCACATCCCAATACATATATTCAACTCTATTTTAACACCTTAAAGTCTGAAATACAGCAGCAACCCAAACTGATATGAAATACTCAACTGAAAACACCAAACTCATACAAAAAACACACCCGAAAACCCACAAATCTGCACTGTTCAACACAAAGGCAAACTCTGTATGAGCATGCACATGGAATGGCTTCAAAATCCCATCCTTAGCCTTCCTAGAAACCTGCAAACTCCCATTCTTGGGTCTTCCTGGAAACCTGCAAACTCCCGTTCTTAGGTCTCCTTCTCCACAGGTTTGGCAACCTCTGAAGAATAACAAAGAATGAGCAAAAATCAAGTTCTGGAATGAGCCCAAAATGCCTCCAAACCCCTTAAAAGAGGGCATAACCATAACTCACATCCAAGAGAGGTTAATAAAACATATTTTAATAATAATTTTCATTTATTAGTCTAACGGTTTCCAAAGATTAACCCCCTTTTTCCAGAACTTCACTTTCTTGGGCCTGCCTGCCTTAGCAAAGATTATTATTTTTTAATTATTTGAAAAGGGGACATGACACTCTTGAGGTAGCATGTGAAAATTGGGATATAGCACTAAAGCTCATAATGGAGATCCATAAATTATTCTTGGACAAATACACTATTTGTGTACTGCCCATGACATAAGTGTCAAAAAAGGGGGAGAATGAGAAAAAATGGGGAGAATGAAAAAAAGGGGAAATGCATAATTTTTTGGGGAGACCAAAAAAAGGGGGAGTTAGTACAAAGAAATAAAGCAAGCATAGCAGTATAATAGATCTACTCAACAAGAGTACTCAGATTCAAAAAAGGGCAATCAACTTAGGGGGAGTTATAAATTTTTGAGGTATGACTGATAAGTTACAAGTTTTGAAAATTTTTAAAGTTTTGAGATTTTATATGTAACTTAAATATTGAATGGAAATTATATGAGTTATGCACATAAGTTAAGGTTATTTATGCATGCCCAAGTGTTTTTACAACTCATGTCAAAAGGGGAGATTGTTAATCTCAAATTGGTTTTGACATATAATTGACACTATACTTAAGTAATTTAAAAGATAGAACTTAGTTCATGTTAAACAAGTAATGTATGATGACCATAAGTTGTCAAATAGTATATGCCAAATGAGATATAGAGTATGTGCCAGGTAACTAGCAAGTTTCAAGTAGACAGCTAATGTCGAGTGATTCAGATCTTGAGTGATCAATGGATGTTGAGTTATTCAGAGGCCAAGTCACAACATTGAATATACAGTGGATGCCAAGCACTAGAGACTTCAAGTGCCAATAAAAATAGGTTTTGACATAGTTGTTTGTATTGGCACAAAATTTTGTGTAAACCAATTTTGAGCTGACTTAAGGATTGTTTTGTGATTCTAGATGATAAGATCAAATTGATATTAAGGATCCTTATGAAGTACATGAAACCAATCAATTAAAGGTATGGATTAAGTGGAAAAATGGGTGAATCATAATCTTTGAAGTCACCTAGGTATTCTTAAGGAAGGTAAACCTAAACATCATATGTGCAAAGAGAGAAGTTTGCATGTGCAAATAGAGCATTCAGGGTGGCTAAGGAGTTGTGAATTGAGATAAATTACAAAATTAGTTAAAGGGGAATAGAGGAAAGAAGTTAGAGGACTAAAGGTATACATCTGATTAGAGAGAATCAAGGATGCATGCAAAGAGGTAATCTATTATCTAGCAATAGATTGCTAACCACATGATCATTGTTGAGACATTCTAACAGCTGAATCAATTAAATCTCTTAACAAATTAGTCCTAACAGGCTATTATAAATCCTTTAACAGGATTCTTACTTCATTGTAAGTTTAAGTCCTTTAATCAACCACACTTGTAACAAGGTGTTGAAATCCTCTAATAGGGTAAGATCTAACAATATTGTAAGCCTTTAACAAGGCAGACCTTTCATAGGGTAGATCATAGTTTATGATCAGACATTGTAACTTCATTAGATACACTTTACAACTGTAGTAGTGAAGGTTTGTGGGTGCAATCCCCACCCCAATTTTACCTTATAATTGGAGGGTTTATGGGTAATCAAATATCTTGTGTCATATATGTGTTGAATGTCATTTCCTTTCATGCTATAGAGGAATATGTTTAGCCAGCTATTTCAGTTTATATGCAAATTGTGAGATGGATGTGCGGTGAATGATTTTATGGTTAAAGTTTTGAAGGACCGATTCAACACCCCCCTCCACCCCTCAAAGTTTACTTTCCCTATTGTATTTCCAACAAAAAGGTAACCAAGACCATGTATTTACTGTGGTGGTCATTTTTTTTAATCAAGATCTAGAGGATGGAGGAGGTGAAATGGATAAGATGTGGTGGGTATGGTATGAAGGTGGGATGGTATGTTGGGTAGAAGAACTAGGCCCTAAGTGTGTAGACCATTTGCATGGAAGGATTAAATATGATGCTTGTTTGCCAAGTTTTCATCATGGTACTTATCCAAGGAGGTTGTTTGCCAAGTTTTCACCATTATATTTTTTTTTTACTTTTTTTACTTTTTTTGTTGGATTTTTAATGATATATATTGGTAGGATGGGTGGAAAAGGAAGCATGGAAAATACTAGATTAGAGAAGTGGAATGGTGGGTGGGATTTTGCAGATAATAGATGGACAGACATAAGGCTTGTGGATAAATAGATGAGGGAATTGGGAAGATCATCATTGGTGCACACCCTAAAGGGTGATGAAGTAGTGGGAAAGATGATGTTAGATGAGATGAAGGAGAAAATAGAGTAGGAGGAATATCAGGACTAAAAGTAAAGTTAGAAGATGGAGGATTGACAATGTAGGATAAGAATTATATGGACTAAGAATAAATTAGGGGGATAGACTATGTGTATATGGAGATTTGGATAAATTATGAATTTATGAGGTTTTTTGAGTAGTAGGAATGGATTCCAATTGACATTTTTATTTGAGATGCATTTCTCTTATGAGTATCTTGGGTATCCACATGATTTTTGAACTTTTTATTTTGGGCATTTTTGACCTTTAATTTTTCCTTTCTTTTTGATTAGATGGTACATGTTGATACTTGGAATTTTGTGGATTTCTGGATTTATGTTTTTTAATTTTGGCATCCAATTTGCTTTCATTAGTCATGCTATGAGAACAAGAACATGAAGGATATGGAGAGATTATCGATGGAATGATAGAGGTAGAAGGTTGGAACAAATTGAAGGATGACTTCCTTTGATGATCTAGCTTTGATTTGAGGGGATGGAGACATGGATATGGATGCATTTAATTGCCCAAAATGGATGGAAGGAATGAATAATAACAACCTAAAATAGATGGAAGTGAGGAAGTAGTAGGACCCAAAAAAGATGGAGGAGATAAAGGATTTGGTTTAGGTATATAAGGACCCAAAATGGAGGGATGGAAAGAAGTAGTAGGATAAGAGACAAAAATGGATGTGGACTAAGATAATTGGGAACTTTCGGGTGAAGATGGTGTTAGAAATAGGAATTACTTAGAGGGGGGTGAATCAGTAATCTACAAACTTTAGTCACCAACTGGATACTATTAGTTACTTTAAAACATACATAACAAAGTAAAAAAGTAATTCTAGACAATAATAGTAACCATGAACAAAGATAACTCATAACACCATATTTTGTTAACTAGGGAAACCCTAGCCTAGGGAAAACCCTGGTGGGGATGATACCCACTAGATAATATATTGGTATATAAGTTTCTTGTTAGAGGATGGACCTTGTTAGGAGTCAATGAGAAAATTAAGCATAGAAAGTCCCTATTAGGAGACTTTGAATCCCTATTGGGGATTCCAACCCTATTAGCAGTTGTGGTTCAGTAGATGCAAAATGAGTCTACTACCCAAACATGCACTTCCAATTACAAGAAGAGCTCATAGCCCAAACAAGTAATCAAACTTCTAGAATGTAGGTACTGTAACATTTTCCTTAACTAATCTCTAATCTTTAGCTTGATCTCAAATCACAAAAATAGCTATACAAAACTTTGCATATATCGCTTTCACAGAAGTTTGCATACAATCTCTCAACACAAATACTATATTTGCACATACATATTATCACAAGATGTCCTTTGCATAAATACCATGCCTTTACACAAATTTTTGCTAAGTCCATTAAGACCATAATACACTTTTCCAACTTATATTAAACATCTAGGATGTTGGCCCTAATTGGACAAGTAATTATTTTGTAAACAAAATAATTCCTTTCCTAATTTTGCTATTCTATTTTGCTTAAAACATGTTGCCCCACTTTTCATCCTCTAACCAATTAGTAAAGTGGGAATTTGTGTTCTAGTAAGGTCTTAGGTGTGTTCAAGTCTAAGTAAAAGCCCCCTCATGTGGAAAGATCTTCATTGCATTTTTCATTTTCCCTTTCTCCACATTTCATGGTCGGGCAGCTTTTCCTTTGTGTTGAGGGATTTTGTGGGTAGCTTAGTGCCTAATCTAATGGAGATTCACATTACTTGTGCAAAGATCATCTATAAAGTTATTTCTACTTGTGGTCTATTCTTTTCTCACAAAAATAGAGGTTTGCAAAAATTTGGGTTTCTCTTCTCCTCGGCAAGTTTTCAACCGATGAAGACAATTTTCTATGAAGAGTTCTAAATGATGCATACAGATCAAAATAAGAAAATAATAAGGTACCCTATGGAAAATTAAAGTTCCTTTTATGACTATCTACCATAGCAAATGTTCAAGATTCATCATAACTCTTATAATCATTCCAGGCAAAAAACTAAAAACTAACTTCTCCTCAGCGGCTTTTCAACCCATGAAGTTAGTTTGCCGCAAAAGGTAATTCTGAAGGAAAAGAAACAAAAGGTGGGCCCCTAATGTTTTTGCACACTAATTTTTGACATTTCTAAAATCAAAGGAAAATATAAAGGTAAATTTGAA
Organism: Cupressus sempervirens; assembly: GCA_028749045.1. Taxonomy (NCBI): domain Eukaryota; kingdom Viridiplantae; phylum Streptophyta; class Pinopsida; order Cupressales; family Cupressaceae; genus Cupressus; species Cupressus sempervirens. Next base: position 55,403,238 of record CM053789.1, read on the forward strand.
AGGGAAGCCTAGGCAGAAAAATGGAAATTGTTTTCTCCTTGGCAAGTTTTCAACCCATGACAACAATTTTTTGGATTTTAAAGAACATCAAGTTTGTAAGTGGATTGAACTCACTTTTCATGAATAAAACATCTTAAGATAAAAATGGAAATGATCTAACCATTATGGGAAAGATTTATTAAGAATAATTTGACTCAGTGGATATTTTCTTACGGAGTACTCTATTCATAACTTCCCAAAACTTAATGGGAAATGGGAAAGTAAGTTTAGGAAGATAGAAAGTTACTGTTGGGCCAAAAAAATAGTAAAAAGACACCTAGATACCCATTAAAACCATCCATTTACTATTTCAACGGGTCTCTCTCCTTCAATTCATTTGTGTGGCATGAATTCTGAAGATCAACAAATGAATTAAAACTCCTATATAGATGGAAAAGTGAAAAGTTACAAAAACTACCGCTCTTTCTTGAACTGTCATTCTATTAAAATTGCACAACTTTTTCAAAAAGCTAGTATCTATACATTTGCTATTCTTTTCATTTTCTGGATTCAAAATTCATTTCCAAATAGAATGGCAACTAGATTTGCAAGTTTCAACAAGTTGAATGGAATCAAGTTTCAAAAGAGAATGAGATCCGAACCTATTCATCCCATTACCAAGAAGCTCTAAGGATGCAGGCTAGTTAAATCAGTGAGTTTTCCAGTTGCAGTCCAAGCTTTGGAGTTGATATATGAATGCATAAATCATTTTAACCTAGACACCAGATAGATTGTATTGCCTAATGATACAGTGTTGATCTCCGTTGATAGGAAAAGGAAGGTGAATTGCCTTCAAGTTCCAAAGCAAGAGGAATTTTCAAATTTGACATTTGGAGGAGCCATCTCTAAGTTTTGTGCAAAGAAAATGATTTGGAGAAAGGAAATCATGCAATCATGGTTTCAAAAACCACAGAGTGCTAATAGTAAGGTCCCTAAGACTTTGTTTGGTACTAGCCTCAAGCTTGAGATTGTTGACATTTTGGTCCTTTTGCACAGATTGAAAGGTGAAGTAGAAGGTTTAAACTTTGTTGAGCAATATTTCTTTTTGATGCAAGTTATCTACTTTGACACCCAATATATTAATTGGGATTGGGTTCATGAGGTAAGAAAGATTATGTCATTTGCTCTTCATGTGGCAAAATTCTACAACACATTCTGTATATCCTCCTTTCTCATTTACATGTTAGCTTCTCTACAATTGTGGCCAAACCTACCAAGGGTAGAAAATTTCCCTGATGATGTGAAGTCTTATGAGTTCTACCCAATAGTTGTAATGTGTTCTTCCTCTCAAGGTGGCACATCAAGTGTAACCTTGGTCATCACTCAAGGACTAGCTCAAGCATTAGATGGAGGTGATCAACCACCAGAAAAAAGTATTCCAATGGCTAAGACTTGCCAAGATGGTTCCCTCCTAATGATTAGTACCCAGTCTAAAGTTAAGAAGAAGAAGGTGGATGAACTAAAAGATGGTGCAGTTACTCCAGTCCCCTCACCTAACACTAGCCCAATTCCATCTGCAAGCACTACATGAGTAACCCTCATGTGTAGGTAGTGGACTTAGGAGGTGGAGGAAGTAATGATAGTAAGTCCACTGAGTAAGATGAGGCAACCAAGAAGACTGCAAAGGTAGAGAAATGCCAAGATTCTTTGAAGCTTGTTTCACAAAATCTAAAGAATCCCTTCTCTTTAACTACGAGAGCAACTACCCAACTAAGAGAAAGATGTTTAGTATATACTCTCTTGAGATTACTTCTAAAGTGATAGGCATAGATTCATGGTTGGAAGATACTATAGATAGGAAGAGAAAGAGGAAAGATGAAGCTGCTCCCAATAAAGATGCCTTATCTCTTGTTGTCTACTCTGGATCTAAATTGACTAAAGTTAAGAAATAGAAGACCTTGTCTATCCTTGGACAAGACCCTAAAACAAGGCATCTGAAAATGGAAATAGAAAATCCTTCTAAAAAGGGAAGGATTGAGGGCATGACTACATATGATTTCACCATGCATTCGGTGGATGTTGGGGATGCCAAAAACAACACCAAGGTTGGCTTGTAGAAGTCAACAAATGAAGTGATTGAAGGAAAATTAGAGAGCCTTAAGTTGTCAAAAGTTTGGATGAAGGTAGAAATTCAAGAATTAAACAGCTTCATCAGACAATTGGTCACCCCATTGTCAAGCATCTCTGGAATGCCTATCACGAGTGATCCTTCTGTCATAGATGTTCAAGCACTCATCTCTCAACTCCAAGAGGACAAACATTTTGGGTAGATCGATAGAGAGTTGAGCAGGAAACTCAAGTTAGAGGAGCTTGCTATTAGAGAGAAAATTGGCAATGATATATTAAGGCTAGAAATAGAGAAAGATAATATTTCATCAAATAGAGCCATTTTAGTTGAAGAGAGAATGAAGAGTGAAGATTGTGTCTCTCTATTGAAGATAATCACTCATGTGAAGACTAAGGAGGTTGTGGAAGCAAAGATCCTACCCAAAGGGGATGAACCTTTATTTGAATGGCTCCAAAGCATGCAATTTAAGTCTAAAATGATCTTGACAGCAAAAGAAGGGCTCAAAGAAACTGAAGCTAAAGTGAAGAAAGATCAAGACAGAGATTATGATCTTCTGAGAGGTTTGCATACAGACTCACAAACTAGTAGTCAAGGAAAGGGAATAATTGGAATATCTATCATGCAATCAAACTTCTCCAACTTTATAGACAGCCTAATAAAAATATCTTCCATTCATCATAACAAAGTTTTTAAACTCTAGAAACTTGGTGGCTATATAAACGTGGCCATGTAGGAAATACAAGATTGTTTGAGTGTTGTCAAGGATTTGGCCAAAGAGCATTCTAAATGGCTCTTGAGATATACTAATGTACATGTTCATAGGAATGAAGAATTAATTCCAATCATTTTAGCTACTAAGGCCTATAGCGCAAAAATAGAAAAAGGAAAGAAGGTGAAGTGATTTATATTCTGCCCCTTTCCATTGCTTTTGATGTAATCATTGTAATCGACAAACTGGCTCCTTGCCATTTGTCAATTTTGAGGAGATTAACTAATTAAACTTCTTTTGTAATGGTCATCTTGAAATCCTATATGTATTGGAATGAAATATTAATAAAAGGTCAGCAAATTTTTGGTGTGAAATATTGGATGTTGCAGAGTCAATTAAATGGTATTTTATGTCAATTATTTTATGTTCAAATCTATTAATTATTAATTATATGTCTTCCCTTTTGTCTAAATTGAAATAAGGAAATGAACACAGCTTCATTCCCCTATTTTGAGATAGCGAGTTGAATATGATAAGTACTGTCATCTTAGTTTTGAAAGAGATCTTTTAGGCATTTTCCTTCAAATTAATCTTTCTTTCTCTGCATTTTAGTTTCTAGATAGATCAGTTTAGCTTTAGTTAATATGCATTATTGAAGCATTAAGCCTTATGGGTTCATAATATGTGTGAGTTCATAAACTTAATCTACCTTTAAATACCATTCCTTTCCTAAGTTAGATCCTATTTAAGCCTAGCTTGGATTACCTCTCCTATTCGTGGGTTAAGAACATGCCTCATTTTAGATTTAGGAGTAAACATAATTCATTGCAAATATGTAATAGGGAGCTGTACCTAATAATTAAAAGGAAATTTAGTCTTTTCAAAAGAACCTTTCCAACTATTGTAATTAGATATTGTTCACAAATTAGGGCATTTAAGAGTTAAAATCAAAAAGAACAATCTATTTACCAACAAATTTTTGGTGACTCTACTAGGGAGACGAATAGTCAGTTGACCAATAAACTTGTAACATGAGGGAAAATAGTACTACCTCGTGAGAACATTTTTCCAATGCTACAACCTAATCTTGGGTTTCAAGATGACCAAGAAGATATAATCTCATCTCTTAACACATTCATTTGGAGATACAGGAGGAATGCAAAACACTATAGAAATGCAAGCTGAGTATTGGAAGAAGAAGAATCTAGGGTTGAAGCCTTAGAAAGAGTTATTCAGAGAAGAGAAATCTAAAGAGCAAAAAGATAGTTAGAATGTGAAGCTCAAAGTCAAAATTAATCTAGCACCCTAGAACAAGTAAGGTTCCTCAGAAGTACCAGAGAGCAAGGTAGGCAAGACCCTATTTTTGAAAAGCTCAGAGAACTCAATTTTCCTATTCTAGACACTTTGAGATGAAAGGGTGAAAAGAAAAGTTAGAGTAGACCACCTTCACCTGCTAGGAATCAAATTTCCTCACATACTACTTGTCAGGTATTGGCCTTACACGGAGTAACTACTCCTCCAATTGTCAATTTTCCACCATACATTGCCAGAACAATAATGGCTACTCCATGGGCCACAGCGATAGGACTGTTAGCATTGATGGTTTATCATCCACTCCTGGCTAGTTCAAGGAAGAATTTTCCTAAATTTTTAGGTGATCGGAAAGTAACTACTGATGAACATATTAAAGCCTTTTTCATAGCTACTCACATTTTAGGGGTAGCTCATGAAGATGTAGTTGTAAGAATTTTTGTAGAAACTCTAATGGAGAATGTAGCAAATTGGTTTTATCATTTAGATGATGGTTCAATCACAATTTGGGACATGATGAGGATAGCCTTTGAAAAAAGATTCAAAATGGCAAAAGATGAGCATGTCCTATTAACATAATTGACATCTATTAAAAAGAAACCTACTATGAGTATGAGGTTTTTATTGCAACTTTCAATAAGATTACTAGTAGGATCCCTACTATTGATAGACCTACTACTGGTAATCTAAAAACATCCTTCATAATTGTGATGCCACCAGATATCAATTATGATTTGTGGAGGGCCCATCCCATAGATTTAGTAGATGCATGAAAGAAGGTAGTTGAATTTGAAGACAACTTAATTTTTGTGAGAAAATGGAAACAAGAATTTCAAACTAAGGGAAGTTCCAGTAATACTACGTGATCTAATGAGATGATTTAAAAAATTTCAAATTAATTGGTGGTAGTAAAGATAATCAGTCTTACCAACGAAATTATCAAAATTTGCTAAGAAGGAATCATGATAGAAATTTTTGCAACTTACAAGTTTACAACCAAGGTTGGCAATTGAGGCCACACCAAAGAAAGGAAACATGTGTGTTTTATTTAACAATAGATCATGATAGTGAGAGCTATTTAGAAACTACTCATATGATGTAGTTGTTATCCATCAATAAGTTGAATACTGCAACTCCTTCTTTTGAGTCATATTCATACTCAAATGGGAACTCTAGAAATTTATTTTTGGAGTACAAGTCATACTCTGAACCAAAGGGCGAATGCTATGCAACTATCAATGGAACCCCATACACAATGTTAACTTGGATTCAAAAGCTCAAAAATCAATCTTCCAATCACATTCCAATAAGTGATCCTACCTCATCAAATAAAACTCATATTGATCAAGGAACATTGACATCTTAAACAGGTAAGGACAAGGGCCCTTTTGATTTTGTCCAATTTTGTAAAGAGTCAAAGATCCAAATTTCCCCTATAGACTATTTCAAATCTCATCCTTTTGAGTTGAAAAGATTAGTAGATCATTGTAAAGGAGGTGCTTCTGATTTAAATCATAATGTTACCATAGAGGAAGAAGATGAACCTTTAACATCTAATCTATTTAATCAAGAAGAATCCATTGTCTTGGCAATATTTCCCACACAAAAACTTGATCCATACTATATCTCACTATATATTAATGGATGCAAATCAAGCAATTGCATAATAGATTCAAGCGCACCCTAAAATGTGATGCCTTTTTCTATAGCTAAAGCCTTGGGCCTCACCCTTACTAAAGTTCATGGAAGATGTTATTCAATGGATGCTAAACAAGTCCTGTTACTTGGGCAAATTAAAGATGCTTAGGTAACTCTAGCCTCTCATCCAAAAAAGGAACTTTTATCGACTATCCTAGTTGCAAATATTCTGGCAAGCTATGGCATGCTCTTAAGCAAAAGTTTTTGCAGAGATTTAGGTGAAGAAATAAAACTTGATTGGTCTCAAGTAGTCATACCTATAGGGAGTAAGAAATTCAAGTTGGAACCTAAGGAGAAGGAAACATTTACTATCTTGAAGTCAGATGACCCTAAGGCTAAAATTCTCTATCAAGAACTAGAATTTGGAAATTACATGCTATTTATTGAAGACACTCTAAATGAGCAAGAAACTAAAGACTTAGAAATGAAAGCCCTTAGCAAAGGAAAAGAGTCATCATCTATATGGACATTGGAATTCAATGGAAGTTTCTCCTTATCAGGATCTGGTGCAAGTGTGCTATTAATACCTCTTGAAGGAGAACCCGAACCCATGGCTTTCAAATTGGAGTTTGGAAATATGAATAACACTGTAGAATATGAAGCTCTACTCCTAGGGATAATAGCTATGAAAGAAAAAGGAATAAAGATCCTGAAAGTCCATGGTAATGCATAACTCATTGTGAGACAAATTAAAGGGCAATACTCTATGAAGAATCACAAGTTGAAAAACTTTAGAAACAAAATTTGGGATGAAATAGAAGGCCTTAATTCCTTTGCTATTGAATTATTACCAAGAGATATAAATACCAAAGTAGATTCATTGGTTGTTTCCACTTCCTTATTGTTACCTCATCTTGAATTCAAAGATAAGAAATATCAGGTCAAAATTGTATATCGAACCTCTATTCTTGATAATGCAGAATTCTCGCAAGTCTTTGAAGATGAAAAAAGTCTACAGCTATTCTTAGAAAATGACAAAGTTTCTTGTAAACACTAATCCCATGAAGACAATCATGGAGACCCTGATCATAAATTGGAAGGAGATAAAACTAGTGAAGTTCAATTGTGAAGTAATATTATTCCCCCATACTTTGTATCTTTGGAAAAATTGTTTAATAGGCATGATGCTTGAATAAAGAAAAAGAGGATAGAAAAGGGTCCTACTACTAGTGAATATGGAGTAAATATTGGAGATGCACAAAATCCTAAGATAATCAATATTGGAAAGTGTTGTTCACCTAAAGAGAAGGAAGTCACCAGAAAACTTTTCATATAATATCAAGATGTGTTCACTTGGAGTTACAAAGATTTGAAAAGCTACAAGGGCAGGAAAATAAGCATCAGATTCCCCTAAAGCCTAATGCAGTTCCTTTATAGTAAAAATAAAGGAATTACAATCCTAAAGTAGCAAATGCCATATTTCAAGAAGTGGGCAAGATGTTGAAGGCAAGGATTATTTATCCTATTCACCACTCCACTTGGGTAGCTAATATAGTACCAGTTAGGAAGAAGAACATAGAAATAAGAATCTATGTTGATTTCTAGAATTTGAACTAGGCACCTTTGAAAGATAATTTTTCTCTTCCTAACATGGATTACCTATTAGAAACAGTAGTTGGAGCCAAAATGATGTCCATGCTTGATGAATTCTTGGGATACAATTAAGTAAAAGTGGAAGAGAAGGATCAACATAAGACAGCTTTCACCACCCCTTAGGGTACATTTGCATATCATAGAATGCCCTTTGGTCTCATTAACGCTAGTGCCATGTTTCAAAGATATATGAGTACAATGTTTGCTGATCTAAAAGAGTGGATTATTATTATATACCTAGATGATCTCATTGTGTTTTCAAAGAAAAGAAAAAACCACATAGAAGATTTGAAGAAAGTATTGCAAAGGTGTCGAGAACACAAAATTTCTCTAAATCCTAAAAAGTTCATTTTTTGTGTGATAGAAAGAAAGCTTATTGGTCATATAGTTTCCCAAGAAGGTATCGACATCGACCCTAAGTGAGTTGAAGTGATTTGGAGATTGAGCCTACTGGTAAACAAAATAAGAGTTAAATCATTCTTTGGGCAAGTGAATTTCCTTAGGATATTTGTACTATATTTTGTAGAGACTACTAAATACATTGTAGAAATGATGAAAGGAAATTCAAATTTCAAATTGGCTGAAGTTGGGAAACAAGCCTTCCAGAATATAAAAATTGCCATTGCTAACACTCTAGTACTATGCCATGCAGATTATAAATTGGATTTCTTCATTTACTATTATGCATATGAACACACCTTATCAGCAATCCTTATGCCAAAAAAAGAAAGGGATACAATCCCCTATAGCCTTCATGATTATACCTCTAAAAAATTATGAGTTGAGATACTCACAAATTGAAAAGCATGCCTTTGTAGTAGTTAAAGCACTAAAGAATTTTAGGTTCTATATCTTGCATTCGCATTCTATGGTCTACATACCGAATGTAGTAGTAAAAAGAGTGTTGACACAACAAGAGGTAGGGTGCAATGCGAGAGGAATGTGGATAGCAAAAACACAAGAGTGTGACATTGAAATCAAGCCTACTAAGCTAGTGAGAGGTAATGTGTTACGCAAAGCAATTGCAGAAAATAGAATTGTTGAAGAAATAGAAGAATCAGGAGAAAAGCATATAGTATTAGTAGTAGGCATGCAAGATTCTTGGTTTGAGAATATTACTTACAGGTTGACATATGGAGAATGTCTTGAAGGCATGACAAAAAGAAAAAAAGATCTCAAGTTAAAGCTACAAAATACATAATTTGGGATGACAAATTGTTTAAGAAAGATATAGATGGTACATTTCTTAGATGCGTAAACAAAAAACAACAAGAAAAATTGTTGAGAACTTTTTATGATGAAGCATGTGGTGGACATTTCTCAACTTTGGTCATGGCTTTCAAAATATTAAGACAGTGTTATTACTGGCCCAAAATGTTTAGGGATGCCTACTCCTGGGTGTCAAAATATGAAAAATGTAACATGTTCACTGGGAAACCTCAGCTAGCTACTCTGTCTCTCAAACCTATCATCATTGAAGGTCCTCCAACAATGGGGTCTTGACTTCATTGGTCTAATCAACCCAATATCCAATGCTAGTCACCAATATCTTATAAGTGTGATTGATTATTTCACCAAGTGGGTGGAGGCCAAAGAAATTAAGAAAACTACTTTTGAAGTAGTCTGTGAATTCATTAAGGAAAACATACTAGTTAGATTTGGTGTCCCCATCAAATTGGTGATGGATAATGTAGTATATTTCTCTTCAGTTGAGATCACCAATTTTTGTTTTGAGCATGGTATCATAGTCAATCAATCATCTGACTATTTCCCACAAGGAAATGGTCAAGCGAAGTCTAGTAACAAAAATTTGATAAATATTGTCAAGAAATTGGTGTTAGATAATCATAAGACTTAGAACAAGAAAGTCCATGAGGCACTGTGGGCAGATAGGTGACACCTAAAAGGGCAATTGGTGTATCTCCTTTTGAATTGGTCTATGAGACTGAAGCTAATCTTCCATTACCTTTAGAATTAGCTACAAGCAAACTGAGAATAGTAATTGAAGATGATATCTGTAGAGATGGTTTAGAAAAGAGGATTTTGTAATTGAGAAAACTTGAAGAAAGAGAAGTCATAGATGCACATAAAGAACCTGTTTGATAAAAAGGTAAAACTACAAAAATTCATGGTAGGAGATAGCATTTTACTATGGGATAAGCGAAGAGTACCAAAAGGTATGCATAAGCAATTTGATACCTTGTGGAAGGGTCCATTTACTATTCACTAGGCGTTCGAGAAAAATTTGTTTAAATTGGCCTACCTAGATGGTGAGGTGCTACCCTTGACATACAATGATCAAGATTTGAAGCTTTATCAAATCTCAAACTAAGAATAGGTAAACCATGTATTGTACTATAGTTATGTTTAGTTCCTATTTGTGTTTTCTTAATTGGGTTTCCCTTGCTTTCTTCTTTTCCTTTTTTTCCTTGCTTTAATTTTGTTGTGTAGCCACCTTTTAGTTTTTGCAAAACCAGAGATTTTGGATTCCTTGCTTGGGTATGGTTTACCCAAGTCCCCAAACAGAGCCAGTTGTTGCCCCACTTTTCATCCTCTAACCAATTAGTAAAGTGGGAATTTGTGTTCTAGTAAGGTCCTAGGTGTGTTCAAGTCTAAGTAAAAGCCCCCTTAGGTGGAAAGAGTCTTCATCAGATTTTTCATTTTCTCCTTCTCTACATTTCATGGTCAGGCAGCTTTTCCTTTGTGTTGAGGGATTTTGTGGGTAGCTTGGTGCCTAATGCAATAGAGATTCACATTTCTCGTACAAAGATCATCTATAAAGTTATTCCTAGTTGTGGTCTATTATTTTCTCACAAAAATAGAGGTTTGCAAAAATTTGGGTTTTGTCTTCTCCTCAGTGGGTTTTCTACCCATGAAGATGACTTTTCACGAAGAGTTCCAAATGATGCATACAGGTCAAAATAAGAAAACAATAAGGTTCCCTATGAAAAATTTAGGTTCCTTTTATGATTATATACCTCAAGAAATGTTTAGGATTCATCATAACTATTATAATCATTCTAAGCAAAAAATTAAAAACTAACTTCTCCTCGACGGGTTTTCAACCCATGAAGTTGATTTCCCACAAAAGGTAATTCTAAATGAAAAGAAACAAAAGGTGGGCCCCTGATATTTTTGTGCACTACTTTTTGACATTTCCAAACTCAAAGGAAAATATAATAAAAAGGTAAATTTAAAAGGTAAGCCTAGGCGGAGAAATGGACATTGTCTTCTCCTCAACGGCTTTTCAACCCATGATGACAATTTTCTAGATTTTAAAGAAAATCAAGTTTGCAAGCGGATTGAACTCACTTTTGATGCACAAAACATCTTAAGATGATAATGGAAATGATCTAACCATTATGAGAAAGAGCTATTAAGAATAATTTGACTCGATGGATATTTTCTTATGGAGTACTCTATTCTTAACTTCCTAAAACTTAATGGGAAATAGGAAAGTAAGTTTAAGAAGATAGAAAGTTACCGTTGGGCCAATGGAACAATGAGAAGACACCTAGATACTCGTTAAAACCATGCATTTACTATTTTAAAGGATCTCTCCTTCAATTCATTTGTGTGGCACAAATTCTAAAGATACACAAATGAATTAAAGCTCCTATATAGATGGAACATGAAAAATTACAAAAACTATCACTCTTTCTTGAACTGTTAGTCTATTAAAATTGCACAACTTTTTCAAAAAGCTAGCATCTGTGCATTTACTATTCTTTCCATTTTTTGAAATCAAAATTCATTTCCAAATAGAATGGCAACTAGATTTGGGGGGTTTTGATAGGTTGAATGGAATCAAGTCTTCACTATAGGATTTTATGAATACTTCTCTTCATTTCTATGACATGCAAGATTTTCAAAAGAGAGTGAGATCAAAACCTATTCATTCCATTACTAAGAAGCTCTAAGGATGTGGGCTTGTTGAAGCAGTGAGTTTTCTAGTTGCAGTCCAAGCTCTGGAGTTGATTAATGAATGCATAAGTCATTATAACCCAGACACCAGATAGATTGTATTGCCAAATGACATGGTGTTGATCTCCATCAATAGGCAAACTATGGTGAACTGCTTTTGAGCTCCAAAGCGGGAGGAATTTTTAGATTTGACATTTGGAAGAGCCATCTCTAAGTTTTCTACAAAGAAAATGATTTGGAGAAAGGATATCATGCAATCATGCTTTCAAAAACCATGGAATGCCAAGATTAAGGTCCCTAAGACTCTGTTTGGTACTAACCTCAAGCCTGAGATTGTCAACATTTTGGTCCTTTTGCACAAATTGAAAGGTGAAGTAGAAGCTTTAAACTTTGTTGAGCAATATTTTTTTTGCTACAAGTTATCTGCTCTAACACCCAATATATTGATTGGGCTCACAAGGTAAGCAAGATTCTATCCAATGCTCTTCGTGCTTTAAAATTCTATAACATATTCTATATGTCCTCCTTTCACATTTACATGTTAGCTTCTCTACAATTGTGGCTATGCCTCCCAAGGGTGGAAAATTTCCCTGATGATGTGAAGTTTGATGACTTCTACCCATGTTTACAATTGGAAAATAGTTATGCAGAGTATATAAGAGTCAATGATGCATTTACCATGAGAATTTGCAAGGAGCTCCAGGGATGCCCAAAAAGGAGATTCACCCCTTAAGCTATGGTGTCCATTAGTTGGTTCAAGAGAGTTATTTCATCCAATTCTCATCCTTTTCATATTTGCATCTTGCAGCTTTTGATGGATTCCCTTTGATGCTACCGAGATATCCAAGTGACATGATCGTGTTGATCGAGATTCTGAGGCAAGAAATTTAGGTGAACATGCTAAGTGTGAGTTTAAAGAAAAAAGGTTACAAGTTTCCTATAAAGGTGGGAGATTCTAGTTGTGAGTCTTATTCTAATACAAATAACATTCTAAGGGTGTTTGAAATGAAATAAATTGGGGATGTGTGAGGTTTTGAGGCCTATGTTTGATCTGAATGGATATGCAAGAGAAGTGTTGCAAATTAGAAGTGTGATCAAACATATTACTACTATTGAAGACTACTGGGTAGATTGCAAAGACAAGTTTGAGAGCCAAGACTATGCTTTTGCCAAATATATAGTAGTTCAAGAGGATGAACCAAAAGATGGTGTAGTTACTCTAGTCCCCTCACCTCATAGTAGCCTAGTTCTGTCTACAAGCACTAAACTTCTCCTACTGTGTAGCCCTCATGTGTAGGTAGTGGACTTAGGAGATGGAAGAATTAGTGATAGGGAGTCCACTAAGTTAAATGAGGCAACCAAGTAGACTATAGTGGTAGAGAAAGGCCAAGATTCTTTGAAGCTTGTTTCACAAACTCTGAAGAATCCCTTCCCTTTAACTATAAGAGCAACTACCCTAGCTAGAGAAAGATGTTTAGTATAGACTCTCTTGAGATGGCTTCTAAAGTGATAGGCATAGATCCATGGTTGGAAGATACTCTAGATAGGAAAAGAAAGAGGAAAGATGAAGGTTCTCCCAACACGGATACCTTATCTCTTGTTGTCCACTCTAGATCTACATTGACTAAAGTTAAGAAATAGAAGACCTTGTCTATCCTTGGACAAGATCCTAAAATAGGGCATCTGACAGTGGAAATAGCAAAGCCTACTAAAGAGGGAAGGATTGAGGACATGACTACAAATGATTTCACCATGCATTTAGTGGATCTTGGGGAAGCCAAGCATGGCACCAAGGTTAACTTGTGGAAGTCAACAAATGAAGTGATTGAAGGATAACTGAAAGTCTGGATGAAGGCAGAAATTTAAGAATTGAATAGCTTCATCAGACAATTGGTTACCACATTGGCAAGCATCTCTAGAATGCCTATCACCAGTGATCCTTTTTCTGTAGATGTTCAAGCACTCATCTCTCAACTCCGAGAGGACAAACATTTTGGGTAGATTAGTAGAGAGTGAAATGGGAAACTCAAGTTAGAGGGGCTTGCTATTATAGAGAAAATTGGTAATGTTATATTGAGGCTAGAACTAGAGAAAGTTAATATTTCATCGAATAGAGCCATTTTAGCCATAAAGAGAATGAAGAGTGAAGATTTTGTCTCTCTATTGAAGATGATCACTCATATAAAGACTAAGGAGGCTATGGAAGCAAAAATCCTACCGAAAGGGGATGAACCTTTAATTGAATGGCTCTAGAGCATGCAGTTTAAGTCTAAAATGATCTTGATAGTAGAAGAAGGCCTCAAATAAATTGAAGCTAAAGTGAACAAAGATTAAGATAGAGATTATGACCTCCTGAGAGGTTTTCATATAGACTCACAAACTAGTGGTCAAGGAAAGGGAATAATTGGAATATCTGTCATGCAATAAAACTTCTCCAACTTCATAGATAGCCTAATAGAAATTTCATCCATTCATCAGAACAAAGTTTCTAAACTCTAGAAACTTGGTGATTGTCTACACATGGCCATGGAGAAAACACAAGATCATTTGAGTGTCATCAAGGATTTGGCCAGAGAGCATTCTAAATGGCTCTTGAGATATACTAATGTACATGTTCATAGGCATGAAATACTAATTCCAATCATTGTAGCCGCTAAGGCCTATAGGGCAAAAGCAAAAAAATGAAAGAAGGCGAAGTGATTCATATTCCACCCCTTTCCATTGTTTTTGATGTAATCATTTTAATCGACAAACTAGACCCTTGTCATTTGTCAATTTTGAGGAGATGAACTGATTAAACTTCTTTTGTAATGGTCATCTCAGAAACCTATATGTATTGGAATGAAATATTAATAAAAGGTCAGCTAATTTTTGGTGTGAAATATTGGATGTTGTAGAGTCAATTGAACCTTTATTTTGTGTTAATTATTTTCTATTCCAATCTATTAATTGTTAATTATATGTCTTCTCTTTTCTCTAAATTGAAACAAGGAAATGAGCAGAGCTTCATTCCCCAAATAGCAAGTTGAATATGATAAGTATTGTCATCTTAGTTTTGAAAGAGTTCTTTTAGGCATTTTCCTTCAAATTAATTTTTCTTTCTTTGCATTTTAGTTTCTAGATAGATAAATTTAGCTTTAGTTAATATTCACTATTCAAGAACTAAGCCTTATGAGTTCATAAGATGTGTGAGTTCATAAACTTAATCTACCCTCAAATACCATTCCTTCCCTGAGTTAGATCCTGTTTAGGCCTGGCTCGGATTACCTCTCTTGTTCTCGAGTTAAGAACATACCCCATTTTAGATTTAGGATTAAACATAATTCATTGCAAATCTACAATAAGGAGCTATACCTAATAATTCAGAGGAAAGTTAGTCTTTTCATAAGCAACTTTCCAACTATTGTAATAAGATATTTTTCACAAATTAGGGTGTTTAAGAGTTAAAAATAGAAAGAACAATATGCTTACCAAAAAAACACAAATATCTTTGTTCCATACAGTTCATATTGACTTTTGAGGTTATACACATCATCATTAACATGTATATTATCTCCATCTAACTTTGCTAGTCATAATATGATGTCAATAACAAGTTACAAACAAAACAATACATTATTGTATACCAAATTCATACTTAGACAATTTTCTAATTACCAAAAGCTAAGTATCTTTATTTCTAAGGTTTCCTATAAGTGTGTATATCATGTGTTGCCATAAATGACAACAATTGCATATCTTCATTAGCCAATTGTCAACAATCTCCCCCTTTGGCATTGATGGCAACAAAATAGGGAAATTGGTGAAGTATCAAAAACTCAAAATAAATAACACATTAACATTACATTTATTACAACTTGTCCATCTTACATATGTTCCCCCTTACAATATGATGTCATACTTTTACAATATGATTTCATACTTTACAATTTTGTTTTCTCCTCTTTACCTAATTTACAATTTTCTTATGTACTTCTCCCCCTTTGATATCAATGACAAAGGTTACAATGTCAAAGACTATCCAAAAAATGTCCATCTGCTATCAAAATCTTTATAAATATCTACCTTAGACTGATAGTATAAATCTCTATAAATATCTACTTTCCTTAAGATTGTTCATACCTTTAGTCCATGTATCCTTGGCTAATTTAGCAGAGGTGATAAATGCACATAAGCCATATGATGCAATCTCAACTGCATTAAGTTTGAAGTATAAAAAGTTAGAGTAAGTATCCTTGGCCTTGACAGATTCCTCCAACTATTTCTCAACAATAGATATTTTTAAAGCAACAGACTCACTAAAATCTGATACTCTCTTTAAAATTTCTTCATTCTAAAGTTCCAATTTCCTAGTATCACTATGAGTACTAGCCACTTATACTTCAAAATCATCAATTTTACTAGCAGGATGTTGTAACTAGCTAGATAGGACCTCTAGCTCGCTCATCCTTCCTCCAATTTGACTATCAATATCCTTAGTCAAATTATGAGATAAAGTATGTTTGATGTACAATATCTTTCCATCCTATTAAGACTTGCGAAGTTCCTTGATACAAGTATCAAGACTTATCAAATCATTCTTAATATTTTGACAAATGGTGCTAAACAAGTTAGCATCATGTCATGTGATATTTGTGCCTTATATTATACAACATTCAAAAAATTTGTAAATTCTTCTTTAAAAGACTTTAGCACTACCTATGCCCTCTGCTCTAGATCTGCTTCTATGTGCTGCACTACTAGAGTACTATGTAATCTGTCAGTAACCTCTATCAAGGTTCTTTGTAGGCTCTTCACTATCTTGTTCTTTTGAATAAGCTTTGATAAGGATGAGATCAATTCAGTTTGATCATCATCATTAGTTTCCAAGCTATCAAACAAAATTAGGGTAGATGAATTAGAAGGTTTAGTGTCATCTTCCCTTTGCTTCTTTTCAATTGCCTCTTTGACTCTTCTTTCTTCTTCCTCTTTCTTTTCTCTTTCTTTTCTTTCTTTTTCTCTCTTTTCTTCCTCTTCCAATATTTTCTTTTGTCTTACTCTATTTTCCTTTTCATTTCTTCTTGAACTAATCTTTGATTTTCTTCCTCTACTTTTCTTTTCATCTCATCTTCAAGCATCTTCTGCTTGACCTCTTCTATTTTCCTTTTCTCTTCCTCTAGTAGCCCTTTCTCCTCTTCAATTTGTCTTAATTGTTCTTCAATATCCTCAATGTGAGGTTCATTCTATTTGGAATCTTCAAATGGAGCTTTATCATCAATGTTAATGGTAACATTGGTTTGATCTATTTGCATTGTGTCACCACTCACTGACACTTCTAAGGTTTTGGGTGCTAGTGAAGATGCTACTTTGAACTCTATCAACATCTAACTTATAGTTGTCGCAGTCTCACTTCTTATCATATCTTTCTCACCCACCATAAATAGAAATGGTCTCACCTTGTTTCTTAAGTAAGGCGTAAGATTGTTCAATAATCTCTTGATTTATTTTTTGTCATCAGTATTGCATATTGTTCTCAACATAGACTTCTAAAGAACTATATCCTCCTCTCTAGTTGGTGCCTTCTTTTTTATAAGTCTTGTTGGTGTTTTGAAATGCTATTGGTTTCAAATTACCTCAATCAGAACAAGACACATCTAGAGACAATTAACTCACATCCTTAACATATCTTTTAATACACCGGGCCAACTATAAGGCTAGACCCTTCTTCTACTTCAAGCTCTACAAAACCTAGGTAGGTGGACCTCAGATTTAATTTATATGGTACCAGTACTAAACATATTCTTGAATCTATTAATAGCAAATTTAACCCTTATTTCTCCTAATGACTCATGCAATAACATAAATATGTACTAGCTAAATGCAAGACAATTCAATTCATAAGCTGAATGAGGGCATCACATTTCAGCTCTTCAACATAAAAGGGAAATACAATTAATTAATGATGTTGAATATCAGCACAATGCGAAATATGCAGCAGTATAAACAAGTGATCTTGTAACTAATCAGTGCCTTATCTATTGGGCAATTTCATGAATTTGATACATACATTTGTCATATCTAGGACATATTTCATACACGCAGACATTAGTGTTCATAAAGACCTCATTCTTATGAAGTATCCTTCTCAAAATGACTAGCAATCTTGTCAAACACATCAAGCATTTACTTGGCCCTTTGTTCCAATAGCAAAACATATTTGATGTACAACCTTAAAGGGATGCAAATGAGTCTCAATTCTTTATTCCTAGACCATACAAGACTATAGAGTATTGGGATAGGAGACGAGAATCAGAATAAAACTAAAGAAATCTATGCTCATTAATATTCATTTCTTTGAAACAAATACAATAAGATACATGAAATTGAAATGCCAAACTGCCTAACAGATCATAACTATTTTTTTTCTCATTTCTTGTTGCTCATTAC
Organism: Cupressus sempervirens; assembly: GCA_028749045.1. Taxonomy (NCBI): domain Eukaryota; kingdom Viridiplantae; phylum Streptophyta; class Pinopsida; order Cupressales; family Cupressaceae; genus Cupressus; species Cupressus sempervirens. Next base: position 55,421,006 of record CM053789.1, read on the forward strand.
AAGAGAAATTGTTGAAGAAAATGGTATCACAGTCATGAAAAAATATCAAGAACTAGAACCAACCCATTGCTTTCATAGTGAAGAATTGGAACCTCTACAAAGAATCAGAAAGAGAATGATATAGAGGAGAGTGAATTCTCGGATCTATTGTGCATCTAACATGTGTCCACTTAGAAAACCTCTCCTAACAGTGAAAAGAATCTCTCTAATCTCTCTCTGCAACTGCATATCACATTCTTCATCATCTTGCCTCCCAAAAACATAAAGTGATTCAGATATTTGATGGAAATCATAACTGATTTTGATGCCACATTTAAAACTAAAGGCAAAAGAAAAAATTAGTTAAATGACCTCAATAAGCAAGATAATCTTTTCAAAATTGTTTTTCTCCATACTTAGGATTCAACAAGCTTTCACATCTACCCTCTAACCCATTTTGATGCTCAATGATGAATTCTACCCATTCTATTGAGAATGCCATAGAAATTACAAATTCACTTATAGATTGAACCATTGAACATATGTGCAAATTCTGACCTCATTTTTGAAAAATTCATCTCGTCCCAGTTCCAACAGTATATTGAAGTGCCTATTTTCGACAAAAAGTGCGCCTCTGGTAGCCATTTGAAGTTTTAGGCTCCCAACCATGACCATTCAATTTAAATTAATGGAAATTGAGAAATTTAAAAATTTCTATAGTGTAGACTATAGAAAATTCATTTTTGAAACAAATTTTTCAAACTCTCAAAATTGAATGCTTAGAACTAAACTGAAAGTAATATTTTATTTTAAAATTTCCTTAGTCACCCAATTAGTGCCATGTGTCACCACATGATTGGCCATCTATACCTAGGCAAGCCCCATAACTCCACCAGATTTTTTAACTTTTCAAGAGGTCGCCATGTTGCTACTAGCGAGATCCTCCTATTTTCTAATAGTGACATGGTGACCACTAGAATCTTCACCCATTTTCGGTGAGCTCCTTTGTCAACCAATGCCACATGTCAACTATCAATTTTTTGATGCTACCACATCACTGCCAAATGTTCTACCACATCAACTAGATGGGACCCACATTTTCTGCCAATTTTTTACATTTTTTGAGAGGTCACCATGTTGCTACTGGAAAAATCCTCCCATTTTCTAGTGGTGACATGGTGACCACCAGAATCCAGTGACTTTCCAATGAGTCTTCTCCTTCAACACATTTTGGTCAAAATTGGTTGTCATGCCAGCTATCTACGAGCTCCACAACATGCCTCTGCCTTTCAAAAGGTGGCATCTTCAAGATACATGTAAAGTGTTCACTAGGGTATATAAAGACCATTAAAAATTATTCACAGCAAATGTGGGATAATGGAAGCTGCAAAGTGATAGGAGAACTTTTCATGGTGATAGTGCACTAGCACTTGCCATCCAAATCATTGAGAAACTGAACCCTACCCACCTGCCTCTTTAAGACCAGCCCTCTTGTTGTTTTGGTGATTAGATGACTTCAATAATTGAAATTAGAATTTGACTAAGAGACAACCCAAAGGTGCTAGCATTATAGACAAGAGGAGATTTTGAGCACCAATTTCATCAATAGGCAAGTTACTACCGATCTATTTTGTTTTGAAATCACTTCAATTTGCATTCCATTTTTTGGTCCCTTTTGCCAATCAAAGATCTACACTAGACAAATGACCCTATAAGTCGTTACTCACCTACTTCTCTATTTTATCACATGCCATAACCTTCATAGCATTGAACTTCAAATAAGCATTAAACATAAGAGGGAGTTTCTTTGCTCTTGATAGGTCACCTTCTCTTTACACATGGAAATCCTCTTTTGCATGGGTAGATTTTTCTAATGCTTGTGATACAAAATTCGTGACTCCTTTATGGATTGCCTCCTTCACTGCGAGTTCCCTTCACAATCCATGTTGTGGCTTTGTTACCTTTGATGCTTTCTCAACAACTATAATTCTCTCTATTAAAAATAGGCCCTTTTTCCAACATGTCCTATATGATTTTCAATTTTGGCAGTTTCCACCTCTCTGTTCTCAAATGCTCCCTCCAACTCCATTACCTTGCATGCAGTTAGTATGTTGAAGCAATCATCATCCAGTAAAAATGTGTCTGCATCTAGCCTTTTCTCATAAAAAGAAAATAAGGAGTGGTGGGAAAAATATGTAGATTATTCCACTGTGTTTTCAACTTTCTTTCTCTGAAAGAGCTTGAACATTCAACGGCATGATTGATAGAATTGAATCTAATTCCATCTCCAGTGCAATCCAAGATTTCCACATTTAAGTCATCTACTTCAGTGTTGGCATCAATCATATCAAATTAGAATCTTCATGAACACAAGAGCTCCTGAAATGGTGTCATCTGCCATGCCCATATGGCCTTTGATTCCTCTGCATCTTTGAGGCATGTTTTTCTTTAGCTTTTTAATATGAGCAAGAGCCCCAAAAGGAGCATTAGTGTTGTGTCATGAGTGAATTGGTAGGCACCGCCCACATTCCTACCGTAGAGCCTCGCATTGGACCATGCTAGGATGAGTAGGAAGAGCACAAACCTTTTCTTTGTTGGTTTTCTTAGGAGAAACCTAAATCTAAGGATTATGGGCTTGGCAACTGTGGATTTTTGCCCCTGAGTTTGGACAACTAAGTTGTATTAAATCATAAGTAGATTCAAAATCATTAACTTGTATGGTTTGTGAGACTACCAAGTAATATGTACCAAAGTTAGAAAGTTGATTAAAGCCCAAGCACCAAACATGGGGTCTTATGCCCTTTAAAATTGTACAATATGGCTTTCCCTTTCTGTGGAGTGGGGTTCTCAAAATGGCTCCTCTTTACATCCTTGGTGGACTTTAGATGAATGTACAGAGTGTATGACAAGGGATCAGCTTTTGTATTCTTTTTTGACTTGTGAAATGCTTCATCTTTACATGTCATGCCCTATTCCACAAGTTTCTTTCAATCTTCTTTTGATCATTCCAAACTGCATAACATCTTATCGATCTGATGGAGATAGTTGGGCCTCAAAGTAGGTCCGACTAAAAAACATTTCATTTCCAAACAACTAAACTATCAAATAAATCCATTAATCATCTGACATTGAACACATTCAAATTTGACTATTGAACAATTCAAATTTAACTCAATTTTTAACCCTTTGCAAATTGTCAATTTCATGCCAAAGGATCTTTTGACTGGCCTCAAAAACTAACTAAAACACCTGATTGAGCTCTAAAATCAAACACATTAATTCTCTATTCCAATACTTTTACTTTGATTAATCTCATCTAATGACAAATCCTCAATCAAAAGATATTCATTGTCAAAGTGACCTTTTTAGAATTGCCTGCAATAAAACCTATCAGAAAACCATAAAACACGTTTGGATTTGGCTCTGTAAACTAGGTAAACTGACACTTGGGGAAATGAAAGTTGGGGCATTAGTTTACTGTCATGAGGAGAGTATGAATTTATGATCAAGACTCATGACAAATAACTAGACACATTTGGCAAACGGTCAAAGAAGGCTACTTAGAATTTGCAGACTGGAAGCAATGGCAAAAAGACATTTTTTGCAAATGGAATGACCCTAGAAAAGTGTGCAAACTGATTCATCAAGACTTACAAATTGGCACACTTAAAGTATTTTTTGAGTAGAACATAATGGTATAATCCATTTGATCTCACCTATCATGGATTCATATTTATGACATCATGAGGAGGGGTACTAACAAATCTACCTTTCTTGACACTAGTAAAAAGTTAGAAATTGCATTTGGAATCGTGTTTGAAAACTGATCAAAATGGATTTTTCATAAGCTCAAAATTGAAACATAACAAGTCTTTGAGCTATAAAATGTATTGCAAAAGGAATTTTCTCATTTTATTCAACTAGATCAAAGTTATGACAAGTCAAACAAGGCCTTCTAGAATTCTAAACAATTCACATCACTGTGACATCAGTAAATGACCAACTTTGAGGGATTCAAAACCTAGTCAAATAGATTTAAAATGACTCAAAATCTGAAAAATAGGTTCTTTGATATGGACACTAAACATTCCCAAAGTGGTGAGTCATGAAACACTATTGGGTGTGAGATACTCAATTGCAAACATGACCTCATGTTGTTGTTTGACACTTAGGCAAAAATGTAGATTTGGACATTGCTCAAAACAGGACTTCACGAAATGGCTCAAAATGGAAATTTATCTTCATGGAACACATAGGCATATTGAATGCAAGGTGTTAGAAACATTAAACACCTCTTAGGCCTCAAATGGATAGCTAGGTACAAATGCATTAAAAAGCATTTATAGGGCTTGATTTTCTCAATGGTAATCAAAATCAAGGCTTCAATTTTGAGTCCCAACAAGTTTGTCATAGACTTTCTAGTTTACTATGCCTCCAATATCCTTCAATTTTATACTATTAGCTATAATTTATCTCATAGTAAAGATATCAATTTGATATTTCTTAAAAAATTTATACATATCATAAAATTTGTTCATCTGAACAAAGTTTCCTTCATTAGCAATAGTTAAGTTTATCTTCTCTATCTTTGACTTCCAAGGTTGTCAAGCTTTTCCTACTGATTTCTTATAAGTTGTTACCTTCTCTATCTATTTGACTTCTTGTTCTCCTTCTTCTTCACTAGAATCAACAATTGTCAACAATGTCTTTTGTCTCTTTCCTAGTTCAATGGCTTGTTGTTTGACCCTTTTAGTCTTTGTGGTCACAACTTCCACTAATCTCTCAAATTTTTTCTTTAGCTCACTTATCTAAACATTTGATATTTCTATATAAGGAATGTTCTATTCCAAAAATTTCTCTACAATAAATACTGACAAAGGTTGCACATTTAGTATACCTTGTTTCATGGTTTGTCTGACTACATGTGACTCACTCTCAGTCATACCACCCTCTAATAAAGCTTTCTTCATTATAGTTTCCATCTTCTTGTGAGATGCCTTCTCCAAGGATGCTTGATGAGCTAACTAGGTAATCTCATCATAAGTTCCAAATCTATATTTAGCTTTGTCCTTTTCTGATTTTAACAATAAATCAATGTATCCAACTGTTGTTTCATCACTCAATTCATAACCTAAGGGATCAAGAAATGTCTCCTAAGGTTCTACTCCTTGAATATAAGTAAAATCAATATCAACCATAACACAAATATCTTTCTTAAATCTATCTACATTTGTAGGTGCAAGTATGAATCTTTGCCTCATTTAATTCTAAAATGTTTTCATTATCAAGTTTCCACTATCCAATATCTTATTTGTTGGATGTCTTCTACATACATCTATGATTTTCTCCATTGTACACCTCTCACTACTCATAATCTCTGTGACTGATGAATATGTAAATCTTTTAAGCACATGAAAGAATATGTAAATTAATCAGTGACTCAAATCTAAACACATCATTCTTAGTCCTCTTGATCTTTTATAGGTTCTCAAGAAGTTGCATTTTTAGAATTTTGCTAAGATTAACTTTTTCCTTCTCAACACATATCTTGTAGGCTGCATAGATGAATCTGGTTGATAGTTCATCAATCTTTGAACTTGCACATATAGAGTAGGCAATGATTCTACTCAATAATCTTATATCATCTTGTTTAATGATATTGATCACCATGGCCTTTCCATTATAGACTTCTTTGGTGTAGCTATCAACTTTCTTCTTAACCATTTTCTGACCTATAAGTACACTACCTTGTTTACAAAGACTAGTTACCTCATGAATAAAGTCAACTGAGATATCAACTACACTATCTTGCATCCATAGTTTCCCATCATGTATTATGCTTAGTATGATCTGTGTCCAATTCTCGATAAAAATGTTATTTGAATAGGTCTAGTTCCTTCAAGTGTTCAAATCTGGTTTTAATAGTCATATCATGATTAAAGACTAATTACATATCATTGTTCATATACTCACTCCCAATAGATTCAAACTTACTAGTAAGATAACTTCCTATATCTTCCAAATATAGTACATTGTTTGGAGTAATGCATAATGTTGAGTTAGGGTTTCCTTCTACGGGTTTCATGGAATTAGCCTTCAATTTTGGTCTATCCTCATTCTCAACATTGTAAACTACTACATACCATGATTCTATCAAATATGAACTTTTATCGAATAAATATTGCACAAAAATGATAAAATACCTTTTTTGAAAAGAGAGTTTGCTTCAAGATTGCCTTGACAAGTAGCTTCTAAATGCTCTGTGCTTCTGATGTATTCACAATGAAAAAATAATCTAGTATATACTCCATTTTATTCCTTAAACTTGAACTTGCATTAATTACATACTTTCCAAACACAAAAAAGCTGTCAATCACATTCTGAAATCAAATATCTGCTCAAGATCTTCTATCCAATTTTTAGATGCTACCCAAGGTTTACCATAGCTTCCTTCCATCATGAAAATGCTCCACAAAACTTTGCTCCATGAAACTATCAATAAGAACATAGTTTTCATCTTATGTTATAGAATTAACTTTCTCTATAATAATAGTAACACTTAATTCCTTCATAACTAGTTTAGGTAAGCCACAAATTACAAGCGAGCTTTCATACCATCTAGACTTATCTCAATACACCTTTTCCCAACTTCGCTCTCCATAATTCAATGTCTAGGTGAATTTTTCAAATTTTGGTGTTGTAAACGAGCTTAATTCAACTTAATTCAATCAAACTCAATAACTGACTTCAATCTTCCTGTCTCATCATCTTTTAGCTTTTCTTTTGAGATGTATAATCCTTTTACAAATGCCTCATTGACTACATTTCTTTGTTCATTATTATCTTTGTTAGTTTCATATTTCCTCTCATGGTTCCTTCTATCATTTCTGACATTTCTTCCATCATTCCTTCTATTTCTAAAGTTTCTTCCATTGTTCCTTCTATCTTTTAAGTTTCTAACAATTATGCAATACTTTGTTGTATGTCCAAAGTTGTTGCATTACTAACATACTAGTGTTCTGCTTCTACGATTCTATTGATCATCAAGTGCATGACAATTCTAAGCAATGTGTCCAAAGTTGTTACACTTATAACACATGATCTATCTTCTTTCCTCATAAGGTCTTCATTCTCTTGATGTCCTTTCCTTAGATCTTCTTCTATCTGCAAGGTTAGTATTTCTAGACATTCTACTATTCCTTCTATCATTATCATATTTAGGTTTCCTAAAATCAATTGCTTAATGACCCATACCATGACAATTATGATAGTAAAAGTCCTTAACATGATTAAATGACTTATTTATACAATCTCTTTAAATATGATCTATTTCATTGCATGAAAAACACTTACCTCTAAATTCATACCTAGTTTCCTTAGGAGATTCCACTTGCTTTGGTTCATCCAATATTTCAACTTCCTTATTTTGTCAAAATTATTTAGGTTTATCAGAAGATTGATTGGATTCAATCTTATCATCAAATTTATCTTTTTCTTTTGGATCTAATCTAATATCAGGTTTCTTTGCAGACATGTTAAATAGATAACCAAGACCAGTCTTATCATAAGTAGGTCTCTATATTGACATTGAATCATCAAGCTTTTCTCTGCTAGAATAAAGCTTCTTAAGTTGTTGCTCGCACTAAGTTAATTCACCTTTCACAATGGTATTGTACTTATGAAGTTCTTCATGATCTTCTTTCAATGTTTTAAACTCAGATATCTTCTTTGCTATACTTGCTCTAACCTCTGCATTCTTAGTCTTCAGATCATGCTAGGATCATTCCTCAAAGACAACTTTAGATTCATAATCTTCAATTCATGCTTCAATATCTTGTACTCTATCTTCAACTTTGAATAATCATCATCATTAGTTTCAGATTCAATAGATTCAAGAATGGATTTGAGATGTTCAATCTTTTCCTTCAATTGTCCAATGTATACTTTGGAGTCTTCATATCTATCCTTAAGCTTATCTCTTTCTTCAGTGAGGAGATCAATTTGTTCAAGTGCCTTTTCAAGGTTCTTCATTAACTATTCCATATCAATAGGGATCTTACTGAAGTTGTTAAGCCTCTTCTAAGTAATTGAGCTCTGATACCAAATGTTAGAAATAGGAATTACTCAGAGGGGGTTTGAATTAGTAATTTACAAATTTTAGTCACCAACTAGATATATTTTCTTACTTTAAACCATACATAAAAAAAGTAATAAAGTAATGTTGAATAGTAATAGTAACCATGCACAAAGATAACTCATAACACCATATTTTGTTAACTAGGGAAACCATGGTTTAGGGAAAACCCTAGTGGGGATGAAACTGTAAGAATTTTCCCTAGGGCAAAATCACCCAAGATCAAGAAGCTCATGCACTAGCACAATATGAGCCAATAAAGTATGATCATAGTAACAATATGAAAATTAATTGATGTGTACACACACTATAAGTGCCTATATATAAAGGCCTCTAGAATAACTAGGAGTCAGCACAATGATAAGTCTCACAACTAAGCACATGTCCACCAAGAGTGGATTATCCTCCATTGAGTACAGAAGTTAGTGCGATGATGAGAGGAGAAGCCTACATAGGTGTGTCATGTAAAAAGATGTTGTAGACACCATGTGCATAATTAGAGTGCATACAACTATGTTGTCTACATGACAACTCAGATGATTATGCAAACTCCAATGTTGTAGACACCATATGCTAAATTACAGTTGCTAACTCATATGTTGTCAACAAGACAACTCATATGAGTACGCATACTCCTAGGTGTCTCACTAATAAATAATAAAATAAAGCATTAACCTAAGTAAACTTAATTAAAGTGTAATAATAATTAAATTTACACGAACACCCGCCCCCCCACCCCCCCCCCCACACCCCCCCCCCCCCCCCCCCCCTCCCCCCGCCTTAAGTGCAACTTAGGGGAATGCACTTAAGCTTATGAAAGCTATAATGAAAATGCATGATTGGTCCTAGCTACTAGGCCATGTTAGGTACCCATGTACAAATGCAATGCAATCTCTCTAAAAATAGAGAAAGAGGGAGAACCTCATAGGAAAAACCCTCCCCCAAAAAGAGAGATGAAAAAAATAAGATGCATTGATAGATGGAGTAATTAAGACCCCCCATTACAACATACATCATGTCTATACAATAGAAAATTATGAGAAGGACAAAACCTTGGAATAGGAAAAAGTCCCCCCCATAAGAGAGAAGAAGTATAAGAAGAAGAAAGGAGACGAGGTAATCCCCCCTCAATATAGAATGCCCTTTAGTGATAGTTGCTCCAAAATGAATGTAGAAGTTGATCCATGATTGTTGAATAATGATCCTCCCCTTACAAAGAAATAATATCACAGGTACATATGAGATGCTTCTCCAATGTGTAGAAAGAATCCTAAAGATGAATGGTGTCTCTAAAAATTGCTCAACTATCCCTATGTTGATATTGATGGTCACCCCTTCCAACACTATTGAAAAGGACAAGTTCGGATCTAACAAGGATGGATGTAGAACATATCCCAAAGAACCAATTGTCTCCTCAAATGATAAAGAGACCTCCTGCAAATTTTGTACATAAGGATCCACAATCATATCAACCTTGTAGGACTGATCATGTAGAGAATGGACAAGAGGGTCAAATTTTTCCCTCACAACAACTAAAGAGGGATCATATTCATCAAAGAGAAGATGTATATCATCAATAATGTCTCCTAGATTTGCTATGTAGGACTCCACAAAAAAACCTAAAATATTTGTCATGTAGTCATCCCCTAATGCTAGAACTAGAAGACAAGGTGTACCCAACTGTACTAAATTACATGGACCTATCACTGTAGCAATGTATGCATGTGGAATGTGTTGATGATGTGACCTTGTTCTTCATCTATCAGAAGGATACCCCAAAAGTGAGCCTATTGAATCACTATCACTATTGTCATTATCAATTTCCACAATGTATGAGGTATGGCTCAGAGGATTAGAGGATAAGCTAGGTGAACATTCCTTTCAATGAATATCTCATGAGTCTCAGGATCCATAAGTCTATATGCCTTAACACTTTCTTCATATCCAATGAAAGTACAAAGCCTTGGTGGTGGTGCCTTGCATTCACTTGAAGATATGTGTGCCCATGTTGGACAACCAAAAACTCTGAAGTGTTTCAATACTAGTTTTCTTCTACACCATGCCTCAAAATGAGTCATTCCATCTAAGACATTATAAGGAGACCTATTAAGGGTGTAATTGGCACCACTTATAGATTCTACCTCAAGTGATGGATCAAGAGACTTAGCTCGAATCATACAACTTGTCATTGACTTAAGAGTTCTAATCCGCATTACTGCAACACTTGTCTTTTTTGGAGTAAATGCCACATGATTTCAAAGATCAATACCCTCAAGTTCACAAAAGTCTCTAAGTCTTGAGTTCACATATCTATTTTCACTATCCATACAAAGAAAATTCATGGCTTTACTTGATTGCTTCTCAACATGACTCTTGAAGGCTAGAAACTTATCAAACACTTCATTCTTATGATCAAGAAAGTAGACCCATGTGTAGCATGAAAAGTCATCAATGAAAGTGAGGACATAGCAACCCTTGCTAATTGATATCATTGAAAAATGGCCTACTAGAACAATGTGAAACAACTTAGGAACTGTTGATGCTCTTCTTAGAAATGGAAAAAGAAATATGTAAATAAGCAATACCAGGAAAGAATCTAAGTGAGTTAATGCATGAAAAGATATTACCATAAGATAGGAAAGAGAAAGCTTCAAGATTCAACACCATGAGACAAGATATTTGGAAAGGGGAAAGAAAATAAAACCCCTTGTGACATTATGAATGAGGCATGAAAAGCCTAAGAAGAGAGAGAGAGAGAGAGAGAGAGAGAGAGAGAGAGAGAGAGAGAGAGAGAGAGAGAGAGAGAGCAGGAGAGCAATCGCTCGTACAATAATTGAGAAGAGGAAGAAAACCTCATTAGAAATGAGAGAGGAGGGTCATCTCTTAAATAGATATGAGAGAGAGGAGTTAGAATGTAACTCCAATGTCTATGAATGCCACCATTCATAAGTGTGTGAGGCCAAGTGTGAGATTCCTCTTAAGGAGGAATAATCTAAATTACAAATTACAATAAATATTTGTCCTCACATATTCTACTAGAGGACAAAATAAGATGTAGTGGAAAAAGGACAAAAAAGAAATATATTAGGATACCTTGGCTTATATCCTAATATATTATAACAATAAAGAAAGGAGGTTTAACCTTGGTTTATAAACACACCAAGGAAAGATTACAACTTCTAACAACCCCCTTTAATCTTTACTTGGAGAAATTACATCAAAGGGTATTAAACCCGTCATTTACAACAATCTACAACTTAATATTCAATATGAAGTAATTTGATTGTCTTAAAGACATATGGTATATTTGCAGATCCAAGAGAATTACATGAGTCCTTTGAATGTGATCAAGTGGAAGCATAGACACATCTTTATATGTGAAAAATCGAGAAGGTTCCTTGATGAATCACCTGGAAAAAAAAATAGAGAACAAAAAAAAGACAACTATCCACAAGTAGAATTACATCGAATGGTCAAGTTAGTTAAAAAAAATGAAGTAATAATAATTTAATCAAGGAGGAACTAGGAGAGATGAGGATAAATGAACGTGTTCACCAACATGTAGTGGAGTTAACATGATATCTAAAATAAGTCATAATAGATGCAATAAACCTCTCATGAAAGGAACATAGTAATGCACAAATGACCACAGACAAGGCCAACTAATGAAACTTTCATCAACATTGCTTCAATCACATGGATATAGATAGTCCACTAATGAGTCATCCCACTACAAGTGAATGGGTCGCAACTCCATCACCTACATGACCCACGATCTAGGCAATAAAGAATGCATAACATTATCACATTGTATAATTATCAAATAAATATAAGAGAGACAATAATAAATAAGTAGAACATGTGCCTCAAGCACCAAATAATTCAAGTTACAGTTTTTCCAAGAATTATTGCCGATGTGGACTAAAGAAAGGGTTTATGAGGAGAACGACATATTGCCTTCAAATAAGAAATCCATAATGGACAAGAAACATCATTGCCATGAGAAAAAGATCAACATGGGTCAAAACAACTTCTCAAATAGAGTCTCCAATATTGGAGTGCTCCAAGATATGGTAGCCTCGTCACCTATACACTAAAAAATGAGCAAGGTGTAGAAGTCACACCATGAATAAATCAAAACTAGGAGCATACACCAAGGAGACAAAGAGATTGAAATGGGAAATCCTCATAAAATATCATCCTTGCATTGAGGAACAAAGTGGAACAAATGGAGGGAAACTCCATTGAAGTAAGTGCACACCAATTATAGGTTGGAGGGATACTCCACGGGCCAGATAAGGCAACTATGAGTCAGTTTAAAACTGTCGGGTCCACCATAGTTAACCTTGAAAAAATTGGCTCCCGATGCAACTTACACAAGATCAAATAAAAAATCATATAAACCAATGGTATAAAACCATAAACTACTACCATGAGCATAAAGAGATGCTATAAAAGCATAAAACTGCAACCATGTGCAGATAGATCAATAGAATATACAAAAATCAAATCATTAAATAAGGAAGGCAATAGTGGAAGATAACTCATAAACTTGAAAAATATGAAGAGATAGCATTGAAGAGCAATAAGCAAGATAAGTGTATGGATATCAGGTAGAAAACTCCATTAAAGGTGAACATGGGTAAGTAAACTATTTGAAAGATTGAAAGAATTAAAGATATTTACTTTACACAATAACATACACATCACAATCAAAATAGCTTGTATATTTATCTTGGTATATATGTGTGCACCCATATATACTCGAATAAATATACCTAACAAAAAATATCATAGTATGAAATCACACTAATACAATTATTAAATCATAGCTTAATGCTAGAAAAATGATTCCCCCCTTTGGTTTTTAGAATAATCACCTTTATGTTGAATACCTTGGTTCAAAATATAATCTCAAAGTAATAAGAACATAAAGTCATGGGGCTAGAAAAGATCTCCCCTTTTTCCCATATATATGCCTCCAAGATTGGAAGTGTTTCAAAAAAAAAAAAATTGAAATAAAACATTAAGAAAGATATAACTATGTGCATACAAAGGATGGCATAAAAATTATTTAAAAATTTCCCATTTCTATATAGAAATAGATGTGTAAAACCATAGTATAATTGATAGTGAGACACGCTAATCAATACTTGGTGAAAGACAAAGAATCAGTGAAAATTGTAGCTATAAATCATCCCCTTGAAAAGGTATAAGTAACAATGAAATTAATATACCCTATTTAACATTTGGTGCAAAGTCTAGCAAATAAATCAAATTTGTAGCATCCTTTAGCAAGTTCTTCAAACAAACAATAAATGCAATATGATTTATGCATACATGAGAGTTTGAACTATTTAATTTTATTTTGTAAAATTAATATAGGCATGCTTATATAATATATAAACTAATAAGACATAACCTAATATTGAAGTACTCCACCAAAAAAAAGTGTTTCCTACAAATAATAATCAAAATGAATGTCTTTTCATATCATTTAATTTAATCTATAGAATTAATGATTAAAAATAGAGAAAAGGAAAAAAAAAAAAAAATTAAAACTTAGATAAAAAGTTTTAATAAAGCTTACAACACAACTATTAATTATAAGCTTCTTAATTAGAATAATTGAAATAATGAATCACAATAGAAATAAAAGAGACAAAAAATTAATACTCAAATTTTATATAAAACGTTATATTACACTTATTTTTAAATAAAATAAATGTCTAGATTAAAAATACGGATTATAACAATAGACAAGAATAATAATTATGAAATGACAAGTTCTATAAACTGAATATGAAATCTATTCCTAAGTTTTACACTAAAATCATCAGCCTCAATTCATCAGCCTCAATACAGATTGAACTGCATGTTTAACACTAAAATTACAAATAAAAAATCAAGGGGAGGATTGCAAGTGATCGTTGTACATCAATCCTAATCTATTTATTCCAATATCAAAAAAAAAAGATTTGATGGAAATGAATTTGTGAAAAAATATTGAGAAATTATATGCTCTGCCCTATCGACTAAAATGTATTCAGCATTTATGGTCAATTAACAGTTTGAATGCGACACTCGATAGGAAGGTCGTGCAGAAACCTTTTTCGGTTCGAGCAGTAATCATAAATCATGTAATTCTTGCGCACCCATTTTAGTTTCTACTGGTCACTAAAATCCAAGGCCGCTTGACTCCACCATGAATTTGCAGAGCAATCAGAAGAGATTATGCACTCCTGAGCGTTAAAATTTTTGTAAGACACTACAAATGGTGCTTTGCTCCAGTCGATCTTCACAAGCCCACCCCTGGTTGCCCAATCGTCGGTGTTCCAGAGGCTCGAATATATTCTCATATATTCGATAATGTTGCATATCCAAAGAATAAAAAAAATGAATATAGCAGAGAGAAAAAAGAAACGTTACAACTGAATCTATATATAAAGAGAGGGGAAAACTCAAGTACAATAGTTCTACAGCCTGCGAGCTTTGCAGGCACAACCAACATTAAAGCTGTTGAAGGTAGGACTATAGTTCCACCTGGCACATAAAGACCCACTGGATATATACTCCTAGCAACTCGTTTACACTGTATGCCTTTCATGTTCTCAACAATTTGTTTGGGAATTCGTTGAGCATCATGAAAGGCCCATATATTTTCATAAGCTACATCAAATGCTTCTTGTACAGCTGGGTCAAGCTTTGGACATGAAGTAGTACTCCAGCCAATAGTTGAAACTGCCTGTGCACCACCAGATTTGTGGGCATTGCCGAATTTAATCAATAAGAAAGCAATCTTGGCTAATACTATCTGCGGCTGAAGAAGGCAATTGATACATTCCATAGTTTGGAGATGAGGTTGCATATTTCATACAGGGACATCAAGAGTTTCTACATTTCAATAACTTACAAGGAAGAGGAGTTGCAGATAGGAAGAGGCATAGGGGGTAATTATATTAAGGGATTATGGCAAGGGTAGTTGTTTTGAGAATAGAGACCGTGGAAAGAGAGGTGACAGAGGCAGCAGGGGTTGAAAGAAGTGGATTCCTATGGCGAGATTAATGAGGATCTTGTAAATGGAGCGCAGATTGAAAGAAGAAAAAAAATTGGATTAAAAAAAATATTTTTTATTTTTTTAAAGAGAAAAGAAATAGATTTGACTAATAAGAATATGTAGAATAAGAAAATATAATCAAACTTAGTGTTCTCTTTAATAAAATATTAGAGAAATAAAAAAATTTTGGATATTATGAGAAAGAACTATTAACAAGATTAATCTAAATTTTTTTAAAGAGAACTATTAATTTAATAATTTACTTAATGCTACTTGTTAAAAAAAAAATGATTTAAAAATAAATACCCTTTGGCGGCAAGCCTTCCAAAGGGTTTTAGATGAAAACTAATAGAAAATAAGAAGTAACCTGCACAAATTAGAGCAAACAAAAGTTAATCGGGTTTGGCGGTAAACCAGCCAAACCCAAAAAGAAAAAAAATTCATTTTCTTCCAACTTAAGAAGATTAAAAAAGAAATTAGTGAAATCTCTCTCAAGAGCATCCTTTGAATCGTACCTTCATGCAAACACTCAAAAATAAAGATTAAACTACTCTGATACCATGTTAGAAATGGAAAAAGAAATATGTAAATAAGAAATACCAGGAAAGAATCTAAGCGAGTTAATGCATGAAAAGATATTACCATAAGATAGGAGAGAGAAAGCTTCAAGATCCAACACCATGAGACAAGATATTTGGAAAGGGGAAAGCAAAGAAAACCCCTTGTGACATTATGAATGAGGCATGAAAAGCCTAAGAAGAGAGAGAGAGAGAGAGAACAAGAGAGCAATCGCTCATACAATAATTGAGAAGAGGAAGAAAACCTCATTAGAAATGAGAGAGGAGGGTCATCTCTTAAATAGAGATGAGAGAGAGGAGTTAGAATGTAACTCCCATGTCTATGAATGCCACCATTCATAAGTGTGTGAGGCCAAGTTTGAGATTCCTCTTAAGGAGGAATAATCTAAATTACAAATTACAATAAATATTTGTCCTCACATATTCCACTAGAGGACAAAATAAGATGTAGTGGAAAAAGGACAAAAAAGAAATATATTAGGATACCTTGGCTTACATCCTAATATATTATAACAATAAAGAAAGGAGGTTTAACCTTGGTTTATAAACACACCAAGAAAAGATTACAACTTCTAACAGCTCTCCAAGACTTCCCTTTGTCAAACTTCTCTTCTAGATGCATATCCATTAAACAAGTTGAACATTCACCCTTAGAAAAGTTGATTGTAGGTAGACCTTTGACCATGTCTCTTGAGCTAAGTTGATGAAGATAGAGGAAGGCAAGATGTCCATACTATTCATGCCATAATTTACTTTTTGATTGTGAATGTGTCAATAAGCATTTGAAAGAGACTTAGGCACAAAGAGGGAGAAAGAATAAAACCTTGTGTCATGATTAACTTTACCCACTGCAACCAATGAATCATCCTTAAGATTTCACACCATTACTAAATTAGGAAGGAACTCAACTTTATTTCTACCTCCATAGTCAATGATTTGGTAAATTGAAAGGAGATAAGTGACAAGGTTAGGAACATAGAGAACATCTTTGAATTCTCCATTTTCCATCTCAACTTGTCCTTCCCCTTCAATTGCCACTTGTGTATCATTCCCTACAAAGATGCGAGGTACCTTGGATTGCTCCAATGAAGAAAAGTGTCATTTTGAAGAACCCATATGATGTGAGGCACCTAATTCAAGAATCCATTCCCCTGAAGAACTTGAAATTGTCATAAATGCTTGCCCTTTTCCCTGTGAAGTGGATGGATTTGAATCCTTGGAAGCATTTGGCACATTGATTTTGTTCTTCCTAAGTAAGTTTTCCAAGTCATCTATTCTCTTAGTCTAGCAATGATGCTCATCATGATTTGGTTTCTTGAAATATGCACAAAATAGTTTATCCTTCTTCTTGTTGTTTCCCTTCTTGTTTGGAGGAGGAAGATTGTTGTGTCTCTGATTATGATTTTTGCTTTCACTACTTTTTCTACCTTGATTTGATTGGTTCTCATTACTAGCCACCAATGTTGTAGACTTGGATGACTTGAGAATTCCCATATCTATCAACTTGGATTGTTCCAAGATCAAAATTTTTGTAAATGCATCAAAATGCAGGCTTAGTGAAGGTGCTTCCCATGGTCACCTATGAGTGTTGTAACTCAAAACAAAAGATGCATACTCTAAAGGTAGCCTCTTCAAGATGTGATGAATCAATCTATAATCCTTCATAGGATTACCACAATCCTTAAGTAGTGCTCTCAATTCATTCTCTTTGTTGACATAGTCTTGAATTATGTCAAAATTCTTAGGATCCAAAAGAAGAAGATCATCCTCAATTTGGAATCTCTTTTCCTCATCCACCTTACCATACAACCCTTCAAGTTTTTCCCAAGCACCCTTTGCATCCTTAAAGCTGGAAATGTGAAAGAAGAAGAGATCTCTATGAACACAACTCCTAATAATTCCTAAAGCCTAGTTTTCTTTAACTTGCTAATCAACTTGTGCATCAGCATCAGTGAGTTTTACAATTGTACCATCAACATATAGATTTAAACCTTTTTTCATTAGTCTACTCCATACAATATCTTTCCATGTAGTATAATTGTGTGAAGTTTAAAGTGGAATCTTAGGTGAACCCATGATGCAAAAAATTAAAAGAGCAAAAGAGAGAAAGAGAAACACAAGAACACAAGACACACACCCCTATTCACTCAATCGAAGAACCCCCCCAAAAATGATGCTTTTGACACTTTATATGTAGTGCATTTACAATAGGCCACTTGTCAAAATGGGAAAAAGTGGGCTTCTAACTTTGTTGTTTACAACCTCCTTTTGGAGTTCAAACCTAGTACTTAGCAATGTAGCTCAGATGTACAACAATTTTTGAAGTTTTATCAAAGCAATACAATGCAAAAAAGGACCCATTTCTAAAAGTGGTATTTATATCCATAAAAGCCTATAATATGATTGGAGATCTAGAAAGTAGATGGAAAATTATGCACTTTTTTAAAAAATAGAACTTGTATATGTGTTCAAATGAGCCCGAACTAAGCCTTTGAATTTGCAAAAATCAAGATTTGCGATTTGCAAAAAAAATCAAGAATAGAGATCTCACACATCCTGCACCAATCTGTAGATCACAAAGTTATACCCCAAAACCAAAAAAAATTGCTCAAAAAAGGAGTTTGTATGAGGGAGATATTGTTGTTTGAAAATCACCTCTATAATTATTTTTCCTGAATCGTCATCATTGCACCTCCAAAAATCAATTAACTCTAGATTTCACCTCAGATGTCTGATTTTGATGAAACAGAAGTTGATTTGGAGGTTTTTTGATGTTCTAAATATGATGCTAATATCTAATTCGCACCAGTAAGCTCCAATCTTGTCCAACAAAAAAGTCTCTCCTACTAACCTAAAAGGTCAATTTTTTCATAGAATTTCAGAAATAAATTGCAAATAAAAAAGGAACAAATGCAAAGACAAATAAAAAATGTAGATCTGAAAATTAAATTCATAGATCTGAAATGATCATACCAAATTCTACAAATCAGGTCTTTGGATACCGGTTTGCAAAAATAATTTGCCTCAATTTTGACTATGGCCTAGGGTAGGCAAATTTATAGTCAAAAATAATTGAATCAATGCTCTAAATGCAATGGTGAGGTCTGCTTTGGCTCTAGACACTCCCAATGACTACGATACTCTGGATTTGAATCGAGGTCCTTTGAGAGGTGAAGCAAAAATGGTCTCCAATGGCTATGTGAAGAAAAGCTCCCTCAGCTTTGGTACCATGTAAGAATTTGTCTTAGAGCAAAATCACCCAAGATCAAGAAGCTCAAGCACTGGCACAGTATGGACCAATAAAGTATGATTAGAATAACAATATGAAAATGAATTGATGTATATACACACTAGAAGTGCCTGTATATAAAGGCCTCTAGATTGACTAAGAGTCAACACAATGATAAGTCTCACAACTAAGCATGTGTCCACCAAGAGTGGATTATCCTCCATTGAGCATAGAAGTTAGTGTGATGATGAGAGGATAAGGTTACATAGGTGTGTCACATAAAAAATGTTTTAGACACCATGTGCTTAATTAGAGTGCATACAACTGTATTGTCTACATAACAACTCAAATGATTATGCAAACTCTAGTGTTGTAGACACCATGTGCTAAATTAGAGTTGCTAACTCTTGTGTTGTCAACAAGATAACTCATATGAGTATGCATACTCCTAGGTGTCTCACTAATAAATAATAAAATAATACATTAACTTAAGTAAACTTAAGTAAAGTGTAATAAGAATTAATTATTTACACTAACAAATACCTACTAGATAATATATTGATATATAAGTTTCTTGTTAGAGGATGGACCCTGTTAGGAGTCAATGAGAAAATTTAGTATAGAGAATCCCTATTAGGAGATTCCAACCCTGTTAGCAATTGTGCTAAGTAATCAGACTTCTAGAATGTATGTATTGTAACTTCTTCTTTGACTGACCTATGATCTTTAGCTTGATCTCGAATCACAAAATAGTTTTACAAAACTTTGCATATATCACTTTCACAAAAGTTTGCATATAATTGCTCAACACATCAATTACAAAATTACAATTCTCATCACAAGATGTCCTTTGCATAAATACCATGCCTTTACACAAATTGTTGATAGGTTGGTTAAGACCAAAATACACTTTTGCAACTTAGACTAAACATCTAAGATGTTGACCCTAATTGGATAAGTAATTATTTTGTGAACAAAATAATTCCTTTCCTTCAATTTTTTTGTCTTGGTGTCACTGGTGAAACTTTTTTTTTTTTTTCGTATAGTCTATACTAACTTTTGAGGTTATACACATCGTCATCAACATGTATACTATCTCCATCTAACTTTTCTCAGTAACAAGTTACAAACAAAACAATACAATGTTGTATACCAAATTCATACTTAGACAATTTATGAGTACGAAAAGCTAAGTATCTTTATTTTTGAGGGGTCATGTAAGCATGTACATCATCTATTGTCGTAAATGACAATAATTACATATCTTTATTAGCCAATTGTTAATAATATTTGTTTCAAGGAAATAAAAAAAATGTAGCAACAAGTTTATCTTCAGTCTAATTCTTATCTCCTATTTATGATGTCTGTAATGTTTTGTTGTTTATGAACAATGTGCTTAAACCTAGTTGCAACTCCTTAATATTGTATGTCTCAATATGTTTTGTTGTTGGAACAAAGAGCCAAGTAAATTCTTGATATATTTGACAGGTTTGAAGATTTCATAAAAGGATAGGTCAAGTATGAGGTTCAGTCTTGATGTAGATGTTTGATTCATAAAGTGATAAGATAGATCTGGAGTCTTCATATATGAGGTATATCACTGATATCCAAGGATATGTGTTAGTAATTTATGGAATTGCTCAATAGATAAGGCACTAATGAGCTATAGGATCTATATGTTTTGTTATTCATGTCTTGGTTATGTTGAAATAAATCTTATAATCAATATATTTTCCCTTTTATATTGAAGAGCTAAAAGGATTTTCTCTCACTTAGCTTGTCAAGTTCATAGGTCATGTTATTGGCTATTTCATGTCTATTTTTTTTGCATAAGAATAGAAGATTTAGGGGTTTTCATCTTCTAAATATAGATTTAGATTTTATGCTATTAGAACTAGTACCATATGAACAAATCTAAGGTTCACTTGCCTAGGTCTTGTAGAGCTTGAAGAAGAAGGAGTATAGCCTTATAGTTGGCCCTGATATCTGAATAAGTATGTTGAACATGGGAATTAGCTACCCCTAGATGTATTTTATTCTTATCATTGGGTCATTGCAAAGTTGTTAGTTTAGGAGCCAACAAAATGATGACTCTGCTAGGGATATATGAAGCAATTCATTGTTAAAAATACTAGAATCTCTAGTATAATCTATGCATTTTTAGAATTTGTATGATAGACAAACCTTGAGAATCTAAAAGAGATTCAATACATGTTAGAGCTTATAAAAAAAAAATTTGTGTCGCACCCTAGCATGTTTCGGTCCCAAGTCTTCCGGTTGAAGTTGAACTTGAAGTTGTAGTTTACTTCAACTTCAGGTTCAATGTCTCGTTAGCCTGCCATGTGATAAGCGCACTTTGTTTTCTCAAGTCAAACTTTGTAAACTTGAAGTCAAAGTTGATGTTGAAGCCTGATCACTCAAAACTTCAACTTCAAGTTCAGTGTTGGCTTTGCCCGCTAATGATTTTTGTATGCAGATCAAAGATTGCTGAGCCATTCCAAGGTGGGTCCCAACATAATATTTTCTTCTAAGGCATCTGAAGTCATAAGAAAAGAAATTTAAGGCAATACATGTTTAGATCTGGCAATATTTGATGGAGTATTAACAAGGTCATTTCATGATTATTTGTTATGGGAAAATACGTGCGGATTTGATAGGGTATTTAAAATAGAAACCTACGGTACCTTTTCTAATGAATGTCACATGAACGAGTAATGATGGTATTTACTTGCTAAATCTGTCTCGCATTCCTCTATCCAAATCATTCCTTAAATGCATTCATTTTAGCCTTTCCCACTCATCTCATCTTCTCCAGAAAAATCTCAGTGCAATTGGGTAAGAAAGGGGTGAATTTCAAGCTGTGTCTCTGCCAAACTGTAAGTGCATCTCCATTTCCCCTTACATTTCAATTGTGCTTTGCTTTGTTTTGAAAGTATTTGAAGCTGTGTCCTGTAGACTTGTTTTCATAACAATCATGACACTTTTTTGGACAAAAATGCCCAAACTAGAGAAGCCGCCATTGCTCAATTCCTTGCCTGAAATTCGTGATACATTTTGGTTAATAAAAATTTGTCTGAGGTTGTTGAAAGAACCAAAAACACCCAGTCGAGTCCCATCTACCAAAGGCTAGTTGATAGTGGTTTATTAGAAGCCGCCACTTTTCTTGCTGCAATCCCATGCCCAGAACTCGTCCTCGAATGTGCAAACTATTATGACCCTGTTTCAAGATGCATTATGAAGGTCTCAGGAGAAGTAATTGTTAAAATTAGCAGAACTAGTTTCTATTCGGCCTTTAAGATTCCTCACAAGGAACCCTATGAACCATGGACATTCGAAGAAGCCGAGCACCTTTATGCCAAAATGAAAAGTAGCTATGACACTAAGATAGCCCAGTCCTGGCTTTTGAAACTAGTAGGTGGGGGTTCTAGATTCCCCAAGCCATTGACCATTGAACATTTTATCAAGGAAGTCTCATACATTGTCCTCCTCCTAAATAGGATTAAGGGAAATGAACATGCATTCCATTGGGAGTCCTGGATGTACTTCTTCATACAGAAGATAGTTAAGGGAGTCAAATTCATTGATTGGTCAGACCTAATAGTAGAGAACTTGCATAAGGGCTTGATAAATGTTACCAACTGTGGTTCATTTTTCTTGTCCTCTTATCTAATTTACATCCTAGCAGCATCTAAAGACTAGGACTATCTTCCACATATACCTTGGGTAGATGACATGCCTATCTACCAATATTACAGAGATCTCCAAGAAGACACAGTATGCAAAGAGTTTAAGAAGGTCAATGATGTCTTTTTAGGGAAATTGGTATTTGAACTACAAGGTCGAGAAAATGATAGGATGTCAGAAGAAGCCATGCAAGTTGTGCAAATGTATGGTTTTTATTTCATTCAATTTCCCAGATTTACATATATTAGAGTGGGTGGTTTTCCTAGTGAACCTTTGAAATTACCACGCTATTGTTATGATTATATAGTGTTGTCAGAGATGTGTAGGCAGTTTGCTTCTCTTGTTGAGTCCTTTCAACTTTCCAAAAAATCCTCTTCAGTGTTCTTCCTGATTGAAATTGGACATTATAGATGCCCTAGTTTAAAAGAAGCCATATTGTCAGCCAAATCATTAACCCACGTATGTCTTAAGTCTTTCACCTCTCGATTAGATTTTGACTACACTGGCTTTATTAGAAACAATGTTAAAAATGCAGTCTCTCTGTTTCATTCCCTGCAATTAGAGGATTTCTAGGCGAACTGTCTTAATGAATTTGAAGTGAGGAAGAGGCTATGGTCATGCTTAACCATTAAGCAGGTCATCATGTTTAATGTGAAGTTAAATACTTATGGGCTGAAAGATGATGATTTTGAAGAGGTACTTGATCAGTTTTACATGGATCAGATTGAATACATGCCTATCCCTGAGATTGACTGGCAGAAAAGAGAAGAAAATGATGTATATTCCCGTACCAAGGATGTAATAGTTAGAACTGTCAAATGGATAAAATCAAAGGCAGCGGCTATGCCAAGCTTTGCTGAGAAGTCTTCAAGAAGCAGAGATAAAAGGACTGCCCAAAAGCAAACTAATCAAAGTGTCCCTAATTCTATTGCTGGTCCACTTGAAGTTGAACTTGAAGCAGTCTCGAAAACACTTCAACTTCAAGTTCAAGAGGAGACTCCAAAAAGAAAAAGGATAACTCGCTCGAGCACAAAAAAGGCATCGATCGCTAGAAGCAAGAACACCATAATTGTTGACCTTGAGGCAGTGGAAGATCCACCTATGGTAGACAATTTACCAAAATCTCAGAGTTTGTCAGCGACTGCTGAGAATCAACAGAGTAATCTAACTCTAGTCAAGTGTTCCTTAACTGCAGAAAAAGATCAGACAACACCTAAGTGGCTAGAGACATCGATGGAAAAGAAAAGAAGCATAGTCCCAATATCCATGCCAATTGATGATCTGGTTAGCAAGTGCCTCAGTAAAATGCCCAAGGTAAAGAAAGCGAGAATAGAAGCGAGGATCAATTTTGATAAATCTTCAGGACGATGGGTAGCAGAGATAGCTACACCACCAGTCGGAAGCTCTCGTGATTCCATAGCTCCTCAAGATTATCAGATAACCAAGGTTGACCTAGGAAAGGGAAACCATGAGACAGATATGAAATTCTTTGAGGTGTCCAATAAGAAGATTATGGAAAGAGTGTGGAAAGATGGGCAGGATAAGCAGGAAATGAAAGAAACGATTAAAAACATGGCTCAATATATTAATGTTATCCTTCATCCTAAGGCTAAGCCAATCAGTGAAATGTTTGCAATCATTGATGTATCCTCTGCAACCAATCAACAATCTCTAGAAAATTTGCACAAATGTAAAGCGGTGGCAAAATAGCGGGCGAATGGGTTATGGATGTTCTGCACAATAGTGTAAAACACATACGTCACTTAGACCAAGCCTCAAAGGAGATATTGAACATTTCCAAAAAGGTGGAAACAAGCAATGAGGGATACGAAAAAGAAAGGAACAACTGGTCCAAAATAGTCGTGTGGCTGGAAGATGTGCAAGAACTCAATTTAAAAAAATTTCAGGCAGAATGTCTCGTAGCCTGTCTTGATGAAAACGCCCTGTATGTCATCAAAGACTGTATTGAATGAAGAAATGAAGTACTGACATAGGGAATATCTAAGATCAAAGAAGCTCTACAAGAACTCAAATTCATTCAGCAGATTATCTAGAATGATCTCAAATGGTTTGCCAAGCAGTTCATGGAGAGGGATGATGACTTCGTTGCCCAATCAGACGAGATAATCAAAGAAGCGCAAAAGAAATTTCAAGAGTGGCAAGATAAAAAGATGCTGGCTAAGCAGGACTTCTCCAATGTGGCACAAATTGAGGCTATGTTGATCATCAACTTAAAGCACCTAGAGATGCACGAAGAAAAGGTCGCCGAGCTGAAGAAGATAAAAGAGGTCTGGAAGCAGAGATTTGCCTACATCGGCTTGCCACACCAATCGGTTATTTCGGCCTTTTCAGCTGCTTATGAGACATGGAAAATGGTGAAAGGTGGAGCTAGTGGTGACAATGTTGTATTAGCAAGACAAGTGGTTACGCTTGAAAGTGTTTAGTTATATTTTCTTGGCCGTTTTCTTTCAATTACCTTTTTCAAGATTAGCAATTTCTTTGCAAGAGATGATTAACTCCTGGTGGGGTAATTTTGGCTTTGGTCCAGCCCCATGCCTATAAATGTAATAATTAGTATTGTTTAAGGGGTTAGAATTTCTCCAGCAGACTGATAGACAAAACTACTTTTGTTTATGGTTTTATTTCCAGTTTAGAAGTAACATTTTAGAATTTCAGCAGATACATGAAACTCTACAGTTTGATTTTGGGTTGAAAGCTTTATAAGTGGATACTATTATCTGCTTATTTTTCGATATTTCTATAGATACTATTCAAGCTTTTAGCTGCGCCTGTTATTGATTTTGAAATTGTCAACTCTGAATTTGGAAATTCTGTGAGAAATTGGTTTATGAAATTTGCCTGCTCGATGATTTAATTTTCAGTTAGGTGGATCATTTTGATAATTAAAATTGAGTGGTTCTTTTGCATTAAAGTTTGTTTCATATTGATGAGATGAAATAAGTTGTTTCAACACCTCCAGCAGATTACATTCTTGGATAGTTATTTTGTTGAGTTTATTTGGTTAAAACTTTCGCTGCAATAAAGGTAGCTGTGCCTATTTCCATTAGAGAAATTTTAAGTAGAGAATTCCTAAGTTCCTCGGATAGGAATTCATTTGTTAGTTTGCATTCTTTTCTCTGCTTTGATATATGAACATTTATGGGAAAAACTGTTCACTAACAATACAGCAGGAAGAATTTGCTATGAAAAAAAATTTGTGATGTTTTTTTTTGCTAAAAATTCATGTTTCCTAGTTATGTTGTTCATTGACAGTAGTAGTATCGAAAGGTTGCAATGATTGTTACATTGAGATTATTTGAATGTTTTGCAAATTTGCTATAAAAATTCAAAGTTGATGTTAAGTTTCATGACTTGCCACTTTTGAAGTATTTAGTATTCATATCAAAGAACCTATATTTTAGATTTCAAGTTGTTTTGATATGTTTTTACTAGGTATTGAATTCCTCGAGATTAGTTGTTTTTTTTTGTCGTGTTGATGAATTTTTCTTAGAATTTTGGGAAGCCTTATTTGACCTATTATAACTTTGACCTAGTTGACTAAAATGAATAAATTCCCTTTGCATTGCAATCTAGGGGTAAGACACTTATTATGTTTCATTTTTGAGCCTATAAAGAATCTATTTGACTAGTTTTCAAACATGGTTCCAAATGCAATTTATGTAGTTTTACTGGTACCAAAAGGTGCAGATTGATCAGTAGCCCTATTTGGGATGTCATAGCTCTAAATTTTTAATAGATGAGATGAAATGGATTGTACCATTGTGTTATAGTCTAAAAATACTTTTAGTGTGTCAGTTTTTGAGTCTTGACCAATCCATCTACACACTTTCCCAAGTCCATTATGTTTGTGAAAATTGTTGTTCTACCAATGTTCCCAATTTTACAATTCTGAGTACCTAATTTCAAATACCTGCCAAATGTGCCTAATTATTCATCATGAGCCCAAATCACAAATTCATACTCTCCCCATGACAATAAACTAATGCCCCATTTTTCATGCTCCCAAGTGTCTATCTGACATGTTTTCAAAGCCAAAACCAAACACACTTATGGTTTTATGACATGTTTGTTTATAGGCAGTTTTGAGTGAGAAACTTTGACAGTTAATATTTTTTAACTCGTCTTCATGAGGTGAACTATGATAGGCTATGAGAATGTGGAACAAAGAATCATTGTGTTAAATCTTAGGGCCCGGTTGTTGGCTTTAGTCAGTTTTTAAAGGCAGTTTCAGAGGCTTCCTGGCAGAAAATCACAATTTGCAAAAATGGGTAAATTGAGTTTTAAATGATATTGATGGTTGATTTTGATCCAGTTCGAATCCAATTTTTTCAAAGAGTCAAATCAGTGGATTTGAAAGGTCAGGTGTTTCAATTTGAAAAAAAAAATAGCCAGGCCCATTTTGGGGCCCAACCAATTCCATCATATTGCAAAGTCATACTTGTGGATTAAAAATGTCTTTATAAAACATTGTGAAGAATTGGGAATGTTTGAGAAAGTTCATAATTTTTTATGATCATTTATTGATTATATAAGGATGATATTAACAGTGGTCATTTCTTTCACAAATTGGGAGAATGGACCCATTGTCATTATGCAAGAATGGCAAGGAGATTGAATGGTAGCAAAGTGAAGATGTAAATGAGTTTATCATTCTAGTGAAGCACATATCCTCCTTGGTTTTGAAGTATTATCCACTGGCTTGATAACTTGGAGTATGAAACAAAAAGTGTGATGTTTCAACATTATCACTCATGAGAAAAAAATATTTTGAGACCATAAATCTTGAGTTTGGCTATTCATAAAAAAATAAGAGTGATTATGTCATACATGCTCCATATTTTAAGAAAACCATACACAATTTGTTTTGACACTTGCATGACTAAAAAATCCACTTTATGGATATGGAGATATAAGTTTCAATTTTTGGTATGTGAAGAAGCAATTGTATAAATCTTGTGCTAGGATAAGATATGTGTTGAAAGCATGAATGAGTGTGAGTTAATAATGGACCAAGAGTCAATAAAGAGTTTGAATAAATCAAAAAACACCATTTAGTACTAAGGGCATTCCTAATGTTTCCCCTGTGACTCTAGAGCCCTGCTGGTGTGGGTTATCCTGAAATAGAATTGAAGAAAATTGTGATAGGAAATCGAATGCATTGGAGCAAATCATTGAAGAATGGTGTAGTATATGCATCAGCCATAAAGGTAACTCATCCATTTTCAGACAAGGCTAGTGTAGACCATAAATTAAAGTGAGACTACATGCTTATCACATAGATGAAGACATGTGTTATTTGTCCTTGCAGAGAGTAGCATTAGAATATGTATTTGCATTCACACACATGCTTTTGTATCTTGCCACATATCACTTGATTTTATAGTAAGTTGTTAGCAACCATGGTTAATACCATTCCCCTAAAGCCTCCACATTTTTTTATCCCATCTCATTGTTAGCCCCATTACTCACACGATGATCCCTGATTGTTCCTTATCAATATTTTCTATCTAGATGTAAGGGTTGAGCAAGAAGGTTTTCAATCTAGCTGATTCAAACAAGAAAAATGTGGATTTCCAAACATTAGTGGATGATATACAAGTTTTAAGTAGTAAGCAAGCCAACTCCCCACCCTCACACACATTGTTCATAGGTTTGGAAATGATCCAAAATGAATTCAATGGCTAATGTGCATGAGAAGCATAAATTACCAAACCAAGATTTTTCCCTTAACTTGAAGATA
This sequence comes from Cupressus sempervirens, assembly GCA_028749045.1. Lineage (NCBI taxonomy): Eukaryota > Viridiplantae > Streptophyta > Pinopsida > Cupressales > Cupressaceae > Cupressus > Cupressus sempervirens. The sequence continues at coordinate 55,449,428 of CM053789.1, forward strand.
TATACGCAAGGGGTGTATGATCCAGAAGCTAGAATGTGGGAGTTTTTCAACACAAACTAGTAACTAGTAAACAAATTTAGACTCACTATTGCTACTTGGTAAGTTTTCATGACATCTATCAAACAAGGACTCAATGGCAAAAAATTGAGGAAGAGGTAATGATGAATGATCAATTGTAAGGGAGCTCTTAGAATCAAATCATAATTAAGCTTCAACGATGAGGGATTTGAATGAATATGCCTCTAGCTTAAAGGATTTAGGGATTTAAAGGGCTTTGATGTGAAGAACAATCACAAACTAAAAAACTACCAAGAACCATTTGTCCCACATTCACTGTGTGCGAACACTTTTATATGTTTTTATACTAGGAGGTAAACATTCTAAGTGTCAAAGCCAATCACTTTATGAGAAAGGCTAGCCGTATGTTATGGGGTCCAATGGGGTTGCAAATAAATTTTGATAGGACACACCTACAAGGAAGATGCTTGGACAGATGATGTGGCAGTGAAGTGGACCCCAAGCGACCAACCAATACATGCCATGTCACAACCAAGTGATCAAAAAGATGATGTGGCATACAGGTGGACCATTGGTGGAGTGACACATGGCAACTGTCTCCAAGCTTGGCGTGCTTCCTAAGGTGCTAACATGGAAAGGCCAACGCATGGTGATCTATCATTGATTATTGCATTGTCACGTAACACATGGCAGTTGCTGACTAGGAATGTGACATGCTGACATGTGGTAGGCGAGCTAAGGTGATAGGTTTCAAGACCTAATGCACAGGATTGCCACACGTAACTAGATCAATGGTCATTGCTTTATCACAAAATAAAGATGTAGGGAAGATAACCAAAGTGAAAAAGTGACATACTGACATGTGGTAGTGGGTAATGATGTGGCACTAAGTAGGAGCAATGCACCAAATTGCAACACATAGCAAGATCAACCATCATCACATTCTCGTGAAATAAAGTTGCTCACTAGTTAACCAAAGTGACAATGTGATGATGAATCATACGATGGCAAGTGGTACTTTGTCAGAGGCCTGTGAGTAGACAATGGACTAATCAAGTGATGCTATATGGTAGTGACATGGTGAGGTGCCCATTAAGGTGATGACGTGGTGATGACCATCCATGAGAGACTCAATAGGAGGCTGCCAGATTTGACCTAGATGCATAATTGGAGGGAAAAAATTTAGAGTGCATAAACGATTATTTTTTATTATTTTCTTTCATTCAATGTGTAGGGTCATTTTAAATCAAATGGGGTTATATAAAGTTTTTATCTTTAGTAAAAAGTTAAATATTTGCAAAACAAATGTAGTCATGTCATGCATGTCTAAACCTAATTTTCAAATGGATCTCTTGGGCATTTTTGTTAAGCAGATATAGGACTATCATATACTGACGAAAAGCTCTCAGAATGAACTTTCTAGATTTGTAGTTTATTTTTTCATAGAAAACAATTTATGTGAGGAGGTATTCAAGGTTTTGTCTAAGCTTCTTATTTTTCAACTACATTATGGTATGGTGGTTCAGACTTGGTTTCTGATGAAATGATGAATTGTTTGTTCACCAAAGTTAGTGGAGATGGAGTTGTTGATGTCTTTTTACCTTCAAGTCAGTTTGGTTAAGGATTTATTAGCATTTTAGATGCATATATGATAACTTTATCAGAGTAATGGTTTCTCATTAGTTGGAGGAGATATTTTGAGTTTGTTGAACCTCAATAATGAGATTCCATTCAAATTTTGGTTGTAGAGAGAAGAGAGAAGCTTTGTAGTAGTAGGGGATAGATATTCAAGTGGACATGTGTCACTTCTAGATCAGATCCAAATTCTTTGTCCTTCCCTATATCTTTCTCCTTTTCTTTCATTCTAAGGTTGTTGATGGTTGGTTGTTTCTAGACTATTGAGTAGAGCTCTAGCTATGATCCTACCATTCATGCCCAACATTTCTCTCTTGTAATGAACAACAGTTAATTATATTACAGAGATAGTCCTAGTCTATTCAGCTATTTTATGAGTTATTTCCATGCATCCTAGTGTATTTGTTGTTGAAATAATGGGTGTTGCACACATTACATAATATTGTTATATTATTTTATTTTATTTTATTATGTAATGTTGAACCTAGATGGGCGTACAACATGTAAAGATTCCCATGGGATATACTTGATGAGTTCTATTGTAACATTGTGATAATATTTGATATAATTATTTAATATTGGGGAAACATATTAAAATATTAATATTAAATGTGGGGTCAATGGGTTAGGTAGCACATGGTTTATATAATACCACTTGGTGGTTTTGTGGGACTTGCTACTATATAAGCAGCCACAAGGGTAGTTGTTTTGTGTGACAAGAGAGAAGGCAAAAGTAAAGAGTCAAGCAAGACAAGGCTTGATAGGTTAGCCAAGGGAGCATTTTTGAAGGTTGGAAGCATGGCATGGGATGTGTGGATTCATGCTTGTTCACACAGATTGCTCGATTGTGGCTATGGTTTTAAAGGCTTCCATGGTTGTATTGCAATGGTATTTTTTCCTAAATAATACATGGTGACAGATGCTTTTGGAGGCTGGGTTTTTTCCTCAATGAGGGTTTCTCAAGGTATATTTTGTGTCACATTTTGTGGGTATGTTGTATATTCTCTTACATGTGGATTTTAATTCTATGTTTATTTCGAATCTATTATGGGTTATGTGGAAATGGTTATATTCTTTATTGCAAATTTTCTTACATTTGTTTCAAGGAAATAAATAAAACTACAACAACAAATTTATCTCCAGTCTGATTCTTTTCTCTTGTTTATGTTGTTTGTAATGTTTTGTGGTTTATGAACAAAGAGCTTAAACCCAATTGCAACTCCTTAAAGTTGTATGTCTCAATATGTTTTGATGTTGGAGCAAAGAGCCAAGTACATGTTTGATATATTTGATGGGGTTGTAGATTTCATAGAAGGATAGGTCAAGTATGAGGTTCAATCTTGATGCAAATGTCTAATTCACAAAGTGATAGTATAGATATGGAGTCTTGATATATGAGATATATCATTGATATCCAAAGATGTGTGTTAGTAATTTGTGAAATTGCCCAATAGATAACACATTGATCTGCTACAGGATTTATATGTTTTGGTGTTCATAGGTCATGTTATTGGTTATTTCATGTCTATGTTGTTTACATAAGCATAGAAGGTTCAAGAGTTTTCATCTGCTAAATATAGATTCAAATTGTATGCTTTTGGAATTGGTACCATACGAACAAATCTAAGGTTCACCCGCCTAGGTCTTACACGGCCTAAAGAATAAGGAGTATAGCCTTATAGTTGGCCTCGATGTCTGAATGAACATGGGAATTAGCTACCCCTAGATGTATTTTATTCTTATCATTGAGTTATTGAAAAGATGTTAATTCAGGAGTCAACATGTACTCAATCAACTTGCCTCTATTTACCACTTCTCCAACTCCACAAAAAGAATAAAAATTACAAAAGAACAAACTTAATAGAAACAAGACTTCTAAATTAGAATATAACCAGCTAACTTGTTGGCACTAAAGTAATGTGTCGAATTTAAATAAGAAAAATGAAATCCTTAAAAAAAAAATGTAAACTGAACATTGTTCTTTAATAATATATTTTAATAAATATATAGTCCTTTTTTAAATAGATTATTAAAAATATTTGTTTTGTCGAATTCTAAAACTTGTGTATAATTAATTTTTTATTATTTTTTTTGATGATATATCATTAAATTTAAAAGTTTGTGTCAATTAAAAATATTCTTATAGAATCTTCCAATAAAATTATTTATAGATTACTGTGAAGAAATTTTCAATTTTTCACAAGTCTTCAATTGAAAATGATACTATTTAGAAATTTGATTATATGTCTAAAATCTTTAACAATTGAATCTAAGTACAACTCACAATTCATTTATAAATACAAAAGATTAAATAGGTCCTGATGGCACACAAAACTGCATTCCCATTTTGAGTGTCTATTCCAAATTTCGAATCACTTTGAGCCCCCTATAAATGATTTTAAATGCATATGTACAGGTAGCTATCCATTTGATGCCTGTAAGGTGTTTAATTTTTCTAACACCTTCCATTTAGCATATCCACTCATTCCATGATGATAAATTGTCATTTCGAGCCATTTTGTGAAGTCTAATTTTGTGTAGTTTCCAATTCTACATTTTTGCGCAAGCGTCAAACAATGACAAGAAGCCTAGTTTGCCTTTGAATATCTTTCACCCAGAAATGTTTTATGACCCGCCACTTTGGAGATATTTAATGTGCATATCAAAGAAACTATGCTCCAAGTTTCAAGCTATTTCAAATCCGTTTGATTAGGTTTCGAACCCCTTAAATTTGGTAGTTTATTGTTTTCATGCATTTGCAAATTGTGCAAAATTTTGGAAGGCCCTATTTGACTTATCATAACTTTTGACCAGTTGATCCAAATATAAAATTTCCTTTTGCATAATATTCTAGGGGTCAGAGAATTTCTATGTTTCTAATTTGAGCTTATTATGAATCCATTTGATTAGTTTTCAAACATGATTTTGTTTGCAATTTATAAAGTTTCACTGGTGTCATCAAATGCAGATTGATCAGTACCCCTATTCGCAATGTCATAATTTGAAATCCATGATAGGTGAGATCAAATGGTTTATATCACTATGTTCTACTCCTAAAATACTTCAAGTGTGCCAATTTTCAAGTCTTGACCAATCCATTTGCACACTTTACCTGGGCCATTCCATTTGCAAAAAACACTTTTCTACTGATGTTCACAGTCCTACAAATATAGGTAGCCAACTTCACATGCTTGCCAAACTTGCCCCATTATTCTTCATGATCCCAAATCACAGAATTACATTCTCTTCATGGCAATGAACTAATTCCTCAGTTTCTAGATCCTGAAGTACCCGTTTACCCAATTTTTGGAGCTCAAACCAAACACATTTTTCAGTTTTCTGACATGTTTATTTGCAGGTGATTTTAAGTGAGCAACTTTGTAGGTCGATATCTTTTGACCCCGATGTCATCATGTGACAAGATTTGGCAAGCTTGTTGAATATATCAGAGAGATAAGATATCCAAAGTTTTGGAGCTTGGTTAGGTGTTTAAATCAATTTTTAAAGCCAGTCGACAAGCCCTATAAGTAGAGAATCAGAGTTTGCAGAAAGGGGTGAAATGTGTTTTAAAGTTTCATTCAGGGGTTTGAATTTGATTCCAATCAATACTGAGGTCTCAATAGAATAATTAGAAGGGTTGGTTATTTTAGTTCAAAATTTTCTTTTAGCCGGACCCACCCTAGGGCCCGACTACTTTTGCCAAATTGCTAAGATAATGAGATAGAAAATGTTATAGTTCTCAAAGAGGATAGTGATATGATAATTTATTGTGTTTGACAAGTCTTTTGATTTCAAGTGGGATTTGTGAAATGAGCATGCCAATGTGGTTGTTCTACCATGTTAATATTAAAACTATGTATTTCCATTAGTTGAAATACTAATGATAATTTTCTGAGAGGATAATGGTGTGCTGCATTTTTACAGGGCAAATGGGTTGCCATCAACATGGGATCCAATCAATCAGGGGCATTAGTGAATCCAAATAGTTGAACTAGTTTGGGGGCTTGATATTCTAATTTGACATTTCCATGAGTTCAATTTGCAAGGACACATAATAATAATGCTTGAAGGGAGCACTTTGTTTCAAGGCACTCCAAAGGAGGAGCAATCTCCATGGAGACACCCACGATGAAGGTAAGGACTTAGAAAAGCGTCTACTTGAGAGCCCAATGACCACAAAAAATACAATAAAGATGTTGAAGTAGGGGTGTCAATGAAGTATGTGGAGTTGCATGACAAGGCAAAGCACAACATGCAAAGCAACCCACGTTAGCAAAGGAGGAAGAGAGTTCCTCAACACATAGATTCTATAGCTCACAATTGAACAAAATTAAGGCAATCCACAAAATAAACGCTACACAAAAAAGGAGTTTCCATGTGCAGAAAATAGAGATGGATGTGCAAGGAATAAAGAAATAGGGTGTAGTATCGAGGATGGAGTCAAACCACAAGGGGAGTTCCACATTTTGGTAGAATGTGTAGATTTACATCCAAAGCATCCCAAGTGACAATAACAAAAACATCAAGGCCCATGGCATGGAGAATAATCAAGGCAGTCCACACAAAGAGACAAGTGGCTCCACATTTTAGCAGGGGATAGAGGAATGTGGGGATGACATCTGCTGTAGTCCACATCCAAAGAGAATGTGGGGGTCATCCACGACTTCTTAAGGAAGGAGCTCCAAGCAAGAGGGGGACTTTCTTTTTAGTTTCATGCTAGAAATAATAGAGCATCGCACTGAAGCCACCCATACATGAAGATAGATGCCACAGCATGGTAGAGGGTGGACCAATGGGGGTTTGTGTTTCTAGCCTTGTATCCCACATTGGAGACATGAGGATAATTTTACATCTTTATAAGCTTGGGCACGAGATAGCTAAGTGTCTTCAAAGACACGTTGTATGAGGGAGCCATCGTCTGGGGCTAGGCGCGACATATTTTGACCAAAGAAATGTGCGGGAGGAGAATGAGACATGTGGCAACCAAACATATGCCCAGGAAGCAAATTTCAAACCTCTACAGTGTTACAACCAGCATATGAGGAGGAGGCCAAGCTTAAACACTTTGCGCTCTTCTAAAGTGGGACCCGACATAAGAGTGGGAGGTAGATTTTGTAAGAATGGGAGAAGGTTTGAAATATTAATATGTTCATTATGTGCGTAAGGGCGTAAAACAAATTTCAAAGGGCTCTAGTGATACATGAGCGTATGGGCGAAAGGCAAAATTTGGAGGTTCATAGTGGTACGCTTAAGGGGAAATTTAAAATGTTTCAAATGCATAAGGAGATGTGGGACCCGCCCAAGTTTTTCGCAAATCAAATTTCAACACTTGGCATTTGTAGATTGGAGTAATGAAAAATAATATAAAATCAATTCATAAAGATTTCAATGCATGAATTTTCAAATGGAAAGATTTGAATGATTTTAAAGTTTTATATAGTCTAACTATATAATTTTTCAATTTTTCAAATTTTAATGCTCTGATCATAGCCCGGTGCCAGAATTTCAAATCAACTATGGGAGGGCAATTTCTATCCAAAATATGTAGTGTAGCATACCGTTGGAACTGAGAGGAGATAAATTTTCTAGATATGGGGTTAGTTTTTTAGTAGGTCTTCACTAGTTCGCTTTATAAGCAATTTTGTGTTTTCTAGGGCATTCTCAGCAAAACGAGTAGAATTCATCATGGAGCACCAAAATCAGTTGAGGGGCAAACATTGAAGTTTGTTGAAGCATAAAACAAATTTTGAAAGGGTTTTCATGCCTTTAGAGGTCATTTCAACTAATTTTTTCTATAGTCTTGAATTCAAATCAAACATCAAATCAATTATGATTCTCATCAAATATCTAAAATATTTTGTGCTTGTAGAGGCCAAATGATGAGGATTTGATTTTGTAGTTGGAGGGAGATATTAGAGAGATGCTTTTAACTTGTTGAGAAGGTTTTCCAAGTGGAGACATTTCAGATGTAGATTAGATCCAGGAATTCATTTCTCCTATGTCATTCTCTTTCTCTTTCTTTGAATTTTTAGGCAATTTTTTCTGTGATACCAGTAGGGTTCCAATTTTCATTGTAAAACCAAGGTTGTTGTTGGTTTTGCTTCTTTTTTATTGAGTTGTACTCTAGCAGTGAAGGCCACACATCCACTCCTGTGTAGATTTTTAGTTCATTTCATGTGTTGTTATTCTGAGATATTGGAAATTGATGCTAGATTATGTGAAGCATTTTGAGTTTCATTTAGTGTTACCAGTTTATGTATTCAATCTTTCTATGGATGAATATAAAAGGGGATTTACACAAATTATTTGGGTTTTCTTATTTTTTCTCCTAATTCTTCATATACTATTGACTTTGAGATTAAATGAATGAGGTTCATTTGATTTAAGGCAGCTTGGATGAGTTGTATGTCAAATTTGTTGTTGCTTTTGACTCAAGGAGTTAAGTAAACACTTCAATGTTTTGATAGGGTTTCTAGGTGTATGAAGGGGATATTTCATAAGAATGGAATTTGGGGATTTCAGTTGACAAACTTAATTGTAAAGAAATCAAGTTAGGTTATCCTGCTGGTAATGACTCCATGTTTCAATGGATAAGGCACTGGTCACAGAATAGATGCAAGCTAAGATGAAGGGCATTTGCACAAATCGTTTTAATCAAAATCAATTCGATTCTTCATGTTGTGTAGTCGACTGAAAGGAATTAACCCTCTCTCGGCTTATGGGTTCATAGGTTATGATTTGTAGCTATCTCACTCCTATGTCATTGCATAAGTATCAAAAGACAAAAGGGTTTCATCTGCTATTATTAGGTTTGGATTTATGTTTAATTTGCACTGTTACCATATATCAGAACCTCAAGGTTAACCCGCCTAGGTCTTACAGAGCTTGAAGTAGAAGAAGGGTCTAGCCTTATAGTTGGCTTGGTGTTTGAAAAGATATGTTAAAGATGGGAATTAGTTGCCCCTAGATGTATCTTGTTCTCATCAGGGTAATTTGAAACCTGTAACATTTTAAAACACCAATAGGTCCAACACCTTAGATGTTTGGAGAAGAAATAGTTTGTCACTATTTATATCATTTATTTATACAATTCCAATGTTTGAATCGTTATCATCTTAATATATTAATACTTTAATACTGAGGAAATTATAAACAAAGCAATGTAGGGGACTTCAAAGAAATCTGAATGTTGTGGTGTATAATGGATACATCATATTTTTCGTCTATGCTTAGAATGGACATGATCTAAGCAATCTATCTTTTATTTCTTAATTTATTTTGAAGACATTTGTCTATAATATGAAAAGAATTTTAACATGAACAATTCTAAATGAATCATTTCAAAAGTCCAAATTCCTTGATAAAGATTTATAAAATCTAACAATTGAAATAACTTCAATATCATTTTTTACCTAAATTTTTAAGCCGATGGATTTTAATATTTTTATAAGACAATTTGTAAGACTTCTCGATTTTACAATTTTTGGATGAATAGGAAAAACCTTCTATTTTTTTCTCTATTTATTTAACTTTTGATTTTTAAAATTGATTTCAATTTTACTTTTTAAGTTATTTTAATTTATTTTTTATATTAGTTTAGTTTTTTCTTTAAATATTGTTTTTTAGTTTCTATAATTTATTCAGTCAATACAATATTGTTAGAAACATTGATTTTTTTCTTTTTTCTTTTTTGTATTTCTCTTATTATTTTTCATAATAGATTTCTTGATGGTGTTTTTAAAAATAATTTATTTTCTCATATTTGATTAATTAAATTTAATAAATAATATTTTTTAATTTATTTAAAAGATTTTAGTAAATATTATGTCATTTAAATTAAAATTTATTAATAATCTAATTTGTTCAATAAAATTATATTTTAAATCTCCACTTTTAATTATTGTTTTTCTTTTCTGTTTATTTAAAAAATAATTACTTGTGATCTCTATTTATTTAACTTTTGATTTTAAAAATTGATTTAGATTTTAGTTTTTAAATTTTCTTAATTCTTTAAATATTATTAATTATAATATAATCCTATCGACCATTCGTTGCACGTACTTAAACGTGCAACTGCTAGTTTATTCTATTTGGTTGGATGATTTTTGGAATTAATTTGTTTGTATAATAATGAGTGTTTTAAATGTAAATTTTTTTGTCTAATTTTAATAAAATTTAAGTTACAAAAAGTATACGTGGTAATAGAAATTATATATGTTGATCTCATTTTTGTTTTGACAAATGAGTGACAACACACTTAAGTAATATTAGCAAAAACTCAATGTATGCTGAGTGATCAGAGCAAGCCAAACAATCAGTGTGAGCCGAGTGATCAAAGCATGTCGAGTATCAGTTGACAAATAATACATGTTGAACAATATACTTAGTTATTATCGAGCACCAATATATGTTGAGCAGATAGTATGTGTCGAGTCACTCAAGTGATGAGCAAGTCTATACATATTGAGTGATTCAAGTGATGAGTAAAACAATATATGTTGAGTCATTCACAAGCTGAGTTATAGCATTGAAGATATAGTGAGCGTCAAGCATTAGAGGCTTAAGGTGTCGAGTAAATAGTTTTGGACATAGTTCTTTGTAATGGCACAAACTCCTATGTAAACCATTTTTTGGCTGACTTAATGATTATTTTACAATTCCAAAAGATAAGTATGAATGTATATCAAGAATCCTTATGCAATGCACGTAACCAATCAAATTAAGGGATGAATTGAGTGGCAATAATAATGAATCACTATCATTGATTCCTACCTAACCCTAGTCCACCTATGTCTACTTAAGGAGGCAAACCCTAAAGAGTTTTGAGAAGAGAGAGAGTGTATGTGCGTATGTGCAAAGAATGATGAATGCTAAGAGTGGAGAGAGCATTCGAGGTGACTATGGAGATTATGACAATGAATTGAATTGCAAAATTAGTTAGAGATAATAGAGTAGAGAAGTCAAAGGATAAAGGAGACATATTAGATCAAGAGGATCAAGGATTTACTTGGAAAGAGAATATCTTATATCTAGCATTAGAGGGCTAACTAAAGGATCATGGTGCTAAATCATTTTAACAGGTGATGCAGAGTGAGTCTCTTAATAGAGTAGTCTTAACAGGCTTTTGTAAATCCTCTAACATTGTGCTTACTTCACTGTGAGTCAAAATCCTCTAACTAGGTGAGAACTAATAGTCTTTATAGCCTTTGACAAAGTAGACCTTTAACATGGTAGATCATAGATTATGATCAAGCAATTGCAACCTTAATTGGGTACACTTTACAACTCCAATAGTGAAGATTTGTGCCCATGTCATCCCCACTCCAATTTTACCTTCTCATTAGAGGGTTTCTGGGTAAAAAAATTCATTATCTCATGTGTTAAATTTATTTCATGGATGTTATGATGTAGTTAGTTATTTCATTTTACATGCTAAATTATGAGTTGGTTGTGTAGTGAAAGTTTTATGGTTAAAGTTTTGAAATAATGATTCACCCCCCCACCCACCCACCCCCAACCCCCAAAATTTTATTCCAACAATCGATATCAGAGCTAAGTTCTCTTGAAGGAAAGTTTGACAGCTTTGGAGGCAGGATCTTGAAGATGGAAGTCTACAAATTGGGAAAGGTTATTAAGAATCAAAAGATTGAAATTTAGCTTATCCTACATCAATTGAATGAAGCAAGACATGAGTTGAAGGTTTCATTAAAGAGAAGGAAAGAGATGGCTATTCAACAAGATGACACACAGTACAAAGAGGTTGACACCACTGGACTATTTGTAGAAGGAAGCTCTAGAGAATTTGATGAAGCTATTGCAGATATGATGGAAAAGAATGGTGCCCTAACTAAAGAAGTCAGAAATCTCATTAGGGAACAAGAAACTCAATCAATATTGTTGTGTGAGTCAACTGAAAAGAGAAAGAAAGTTGAAGAAGATAAAGTCATGATTGAGGAGGACAAAAGAGTACTAGCTAATAGACTAGAAGAGAAGACATCAGATGTACAAAAGCTTTCCAACATGCAATTGGATACATTGAACCAATTGATGATTGCAAATCAAGAGTTAAATAGCAAAGATATTGAAATCACAACCTTGAACTCATAGAATGACCTACTGCATAATGAATTGAGAGCTGAGAGAGAAAAGCTTAACAAGCCAAGTGAAGCCATAAAGTATTTTGAAAAATTGATGGAATCACCAAGACCTAACAATGATACTACTGGATTGGGATACACATCTACTGAAGAAGGAGAATCATCCAGGAGCGGAGAACAAAGAAGAAAAAAAGGTAAGAAAAGTAAATCCATGATGTAGGAACATCATGCATCAGAAAATAAAATGGGAAATAATTATTATTTTTTAAATAAAAAAATTGCAAAGGAGAGAGAAAGTGAAGAAAATTAGAAGAAAAATAATAAATAAAAAATAGAGAAAAGAGGGAAAGGACATTTAATAGGTGTCATTATTAAATGTAACTTGTGGCTAAAGAGTTTATTTAATGTAACTTGCTAACATAACTTGTGGTTTGAGGGCTTACCTAATGTAACTTGCTAGTGGTTGACTTATGGCTTGGTTTGGTATAAGTAGATAGCTTTGTCTTATCATTATGGATTCATTCATTCGAAGGAGGAGTGAGTGTGGAGAGTAGCTAAAGAGTAAGTTGTTCTTGAGTCTATGGACAGAGCGTTGAATTGAGGCAGTTTACATCAGGATTGTGATTAATCATCCAACTTGGAGAAGAGCATGGAAGATGGAGTAGCTGAGTGAGAGAAGATTTTTAGAGTGTGTGGATAGAGCGCCGAATATGAGGTAGTTTATTCTTGGATCTTGGATAAAGTTTGAGAGGGCTAGTAGCTACAGCTTGGAAAACAAGGAGATTGGTTGGTGGGATTACAAGCACAAGTTGAGATCTTCCTTGGAGGTTTCTACTAGAGTGTGGATCTGGACTAGCTAGTGTTTGGGTTGGATTTTGAGGGATCTTGCAAAATTGTTATTGCAATTTCTTTGTATTTGGTTGTAACCAGGAAGGCCTTACAGCTAGGCATATTGCATGTGATCAGTTATATCTATGAATAAAGAGTTGTGATTAGATCTTGCATTATTGTTGATTTGTTGTTGTATTTTCACTATGTGGTTGTTTGTTGGGGGCTAGGACATTTCCTTTGGGGATTCTCTAGCCTTGCACTGTGTCAAGTTCAGGTTTTGTATTAGGTTCTACAAGAGAGAAAAGGCATTGTGGCATTATTAAATGTAACTTGTGGCTAAAGGGTTTATTTAATATAATGTGCTAAGATGACTTGTGGCTTGGTCTGGTATAAGTAGAGGGCTTTGTCTTTTCATTATGGACTCATTCATTTGAAGGAGGAGTGAGTGTAGAGAGTAGCTGAAGAGCGAGTTTTTCTTGAGTCTATGGATAGAGCGTCAAATGTAAGGTAGTTTATAGTAGGATTGTGATTAATCATCTAGCTTGGAGAAGAGCATGGAAGATGGAGTAGCTAAGTGAGAGAAGGTTTTTAGAGTGTGTAGATAGAGCACCAAATGTGAGGCAGTTCATACTTGGATCTTGGATAAAGTTTGAGAAGGGTTAGTAGCTACGGCTTGGAAAACAAGGAGATTGCTTGGTAGGCTTGTGAGCAAAATTTGAGATCTTCCTTGGAAGTTTCTACCAAAGTGTGGATCTAGATTGGCTAGTGTTTGGGTTGGATTTTGAGAGATCTTGCAGAACTGTTATTGTAATTGCTTTGTATTTGGTCGTAACTAGGAAGGACTTACAACTGGGCATATTACATGTAATCAGTTATATTTATAAATAAAGAGTTGTGATCAAATTTGGCATTATTGTTGTTTTATCATTGTATTTCCACTATGTGGTTGTTTGTTGGGGGCTAGGACATCTCCTTTGGGGATTCTCTGGCCTTGCACTGCACCAAGTGGTATCAGAGCAAAGGTTGTTCTTGAGCATGTAGACATATCACTGAAGTTGAGGCAGTTTGCACTAGGACCTTAGGAGGACATGTAGATGGATCTATGGTTGTGATGATGGAAGGTTGATCTTATTCGGGAAGATTGATCTACTGGTGATTTGTTCTAGAGGCTTTGCAAAGATCTTGGAAGATGGCTTTGAGAGGATTGGACCCTGGGATGATTATGAATTGAAATGTCCCATTACTGATTTTATATGATATTTCAAGCCTCTAATCAGATCTTTAAAATCAAACAACCAATATTTCAAAGATCCACCAATTTCTCAATAAACCCCAAATCGAGTATGCCCGAAATAGTGCATAAAACTTCACAGCTTCACATATTATTAATAAATCTGAAAGTGGAAATTTTTATAGAAATTTAAGCAGCATAACAGCATACAAAATGACATTTCTAGATCTGTATAACATTTACACAACAGCTCCCAAATGGAGGATAAAAACAATGCTCATCGGGCTCCCGAAAACAACACAGAATAGCCCAGAAACACCACAAAAACACTATTTATCTATCAAAAAAGTATAATCATGACCAAATACATATATTCAGCTCTATTTTAACATCTAAAAGTGTAAAATACAGTAGCAACCCAAACTAATATGAAATACTCAACCGGAAACACCAAACTCTTACAAAAAAACACACCCGAAAACTCACAAATCTGCACTATTCAGCACAAAGGAAAACTCTTCATGAGCATGCACATGGAATGGCTTCAAAATCCCATCCTTAGCCTTCCTAGAAACCTACAAACTCCCATTCTTGGGTCTCCTTCTCCACAAGTTTGGCAGCCTCTGAAGAACAACAAAGAAATGAGCAAAAATCTAGTTCTGGAATGAGCCCAAAATGCCTCCAAACCCCTTAAAAGAGGGCATAACCCTAACTCATGTCCAAGAGGGGTTAATAAAACATATTTTAATAATAATTTTTATTTATTATTCCATTAGCTTCCAAAGATTATTCCCTTTTTCCGAAACTTCACCTTTTTGGGCCTGCCTGCCTTAGCAAAGATTATTATTTTTAATTATTTGAAAAGGGGACATGACAAGTCCTCCCCTTCCAAATAATGCTTGTCCTTAAGCAATGGCTGAATAATAAACCAATCAATCCACTTGGATCCCAAATGTAGTCATGAACTATACTATTGTCAATTAACATAGGCTTCTGAAATATCCTCTGCAATATAACCAAGAGGAATCCATAATCAAACTGACAATTACTGCTCAACCAAACTCCAAAGTCACAACTTCCACAATCAGAAACCCACGAGACACAAACTCTTAGAACATCAAAACCCAAGGAAAGTGGGCAAATCAAACTGCCAACACAGTAAATACCATCAACGCATCCCACTAGCCTATACGGAATGTACAATCCAACTCTGCAACAATGGTGAACGCTCCCGAATGAAATTGTACCAAGTATGGAGAATCCACACACTGTACAACTCCTATAGTCAACACAACTCTGTAGATCACCGGCCACTATCTCATAACCATAACTCCCATGCACCCCTGATGGCGAAAAGCCATCACAAGATAAACAACAAGAAATGGAACCCAAACCAAATTTGCCTGCCATCAACTCCTCAACACAAGGATCAAATGCTAACTAATGTACATACCCTACAATATAATGTTGATAAAAAAAACCAAGCTCAATCAACAGCTCACCATGAACAAGTGATACAACCCACTGTGATTGATCACCAGCTAAGTCAGGAGATGTCATAGCCAAAGGCATAGAATCAATAACAAAACCTGCTGAAGCATCACTCCAAAACTCTTGCTCTAACTCATGTATTATCAAGCTGTCAACTACAGAACCTATCGCCATGTCGTGCCCATCACAACTCTCATCCCGAGGCGTCAAACTATCCCATAACTAATGATAAGCACTAGGAACCAAAGTACATCTCTGTATCATCATCTCATCAACATGGTCATCAAAGGTGAATTTATGAGCATACCTCACAATGTAATGTCGATAGAATGCACCAATCTCAATTAGTGGCTCAGATTGCAATCCAGATGTAACTAACTGCAATCAATCACTAACCAAGTTGGAACTGACTACTACCTCTGAAGACATCGCCAAGGGAGTAGTATTACTAGCAGGAACCATGCCAACTGTCGGCTCACCAACATCACACATGGTCTTTGATGCAACATCTCTAGTCTTCATGCCATTAGTACTAGAAGTCACCACCATGTCAGGCATACCACAACAATCTGCTGCAGCACCCAACTCATCTGAGCCTAACTCTAGTGGGGATGAACCCAATATGCCAATGTTAGTATCAAGGATGGATGTATCCCCATCTCCACTGTCATTGACAATCTTGACCATGGACATCCTCAGATCACTAGACACCATAGCTTGTGACTGTACAAAATCTGGTAAAGACTGTAGTTGCTCTAACTCCATGGTCACCTTAGCCAAATGAAACTATGACTCCTTGAAAGCCAACTGTGTACTCTCAAGAATCTCAGAAGTCACCTCAAGCTGTTGAGTAAGCTCACTCACCTCATCTTCCTTGGCCAACGATGCATCGTATGCTGTACTGCCCCATTCCATAAGATAATCTCTATCGGCTACCAACTGCAAATAATCCTGTCTCAAAATCTGGATAGCCTCCCATAAAGAGTGGAACTCTATCAAGGAAAGATAATTGCCTCCCTGCTCATCACTAGTAGGAGAACCCCATCCATAAACTGCTAACAATTGACGAACAGCATCGAAATTTTGGCAAGCAATACCAATGTCTCGCTCACTAACTCCCAACTGACTAGACACATGATGGCACTGGCTAGACTGTATCCTAAAAACCTCCTTTGATGCACTATCTAAAGGAGTATCCTCAAGGTTACTGGTCTCTAGAGTATTACCATCCATATCACGCGAATCAACTCCAAAGCTCATATCAACATACGGAGTATCAAAAACTGTAGCACTGCTATCCAACTCCTCTATACCAAAAGAAACCACCAAGGAAACTAAGTCTTCAAAATTGCCCACTGCATCCTCTTGGATGTCATCAATGCCAATATGATCCTGAGACTCATCTGTACACACTACCAAATATGAAAGATCATCAACACATTCTAGCAAAAATGGTTGACTGGATATATGAACAAAGCCCAACACCAGTGTATAAAAACTAATACCAACATCGGATAAGCTCCTGGCACAAGAAAAGACAACACCATGCAATCTGCTAATCAAATCCATGATAGCACCCAAACAATCACTACTACCAAAAAGTGTTAAATTTTTCCAGTCAACTGAATCCCAAACACCAATATAACAATCTCAAGTCCATATCTGTAAACTATAATTAGCTGGTAACTCAAGCAAACTCCTCACCTGAGTAATATGACCAATACCAACTAATTCCACATACATGTCTAACATTGTCCCTACATCCTAGATGTGAATGCAAGATGAACTCACAACATTATCAATGACCATATATGATCTACCATTCGTAAAAAGCTAGTATCAGGAGTGCAAGATGAAAGTAAACTCAATTCCATGCCATGCTTATCCCCATGTCTCTCCCAGTCTTGTAATGCCAATGGAGTATTCACCAAAGAAGTTCGAGTGTCCTCAAGCTCGTGAGAAAGCCTATCAACTTCCTCCTCCTTCCTCCTCAAGGCATTTGAATAGTCTCCAACAAGGCTAAGAAGATGGTCATGATCTGATAGAAGATGTAAATAACTCAACTTCATCATTCCCATTCCTTCCCTAATCGCTTGTAAGTCAACACAAGAAGACTTTGCCTGAACTCTCTTATGTCTACCCTGTAACTGAATCATCCGAATGTGATCCTCTATCATATCTCGCATCCTATCATGATGAGATAATGAAGTCACAATACTATCTTTGTTCACCTTCAGCTGGCTGGACAAATCATGTGAAGTACTACCTGCCTCAACCTTATGTGACGAAGCATCTAACTGTGCCTGGTACTCTTTCTCAACAAAGTCATGAATGCTCAATGTCTGCTCATCTCTACCAGGTAACTCACCATCATGCACAACAACATCCTCATAATCATCATCTAAACCCACTACCTCCTGTGGTAGAGTAGAATCTGAGACCTCTACCTGGCTATAAGCTAGTTTCTCAAACTCGTCATGCAAGTTCTTGGTAATTGTGTCATCTGCCCTGTGAGAAAATCTGCCAAATAGAAATCTAGTCAACTTATCCACCTTAGCTGGGTCAGACAACACATCATTCATCATATGGTGGTGCTCAACCAACTGTTCAAACATGTCATGGCTTATTTTCCTAAGTTTATCTTGAATGTCTAAGTAACCATCCTTTCTATTGTTCTGACTCTGGATATCAATTGTCCAAGATCGTGTCCTCTGAGACTCTGTACTGTACCTATCCATTCTAGATAAAGTAGAGTGTAACCCCAATAGGTTATAACTTCTTCAAACACCAAGAATCTTTATACTTCATATGTTTGACATGCAGCTGATTAGAAGCAATGTGCAACCACCAAATTCACCAAGAACTAACATGCAAATGATTAGAAGTAGCATGCAACCATAGATTTTGACATGCAGTTGATTAGAAGCAACATGCAACACCAAATTCACCAAGAACTAACCTGCAAATGATTAGAAGTAGCATGCAACCATAAATTTTGACATGCAACTGATTAGAAGCAACATGCAACCATAAATTATGACATGCAAGATTTGGGTAGTTGTCAAAACTGACATGCACACTTCTACAAACCCTCAGGCTGGCAAGATCATAGCTCTGATACCACTGAAATGTCCCATTACTGATTTTATATGATATTTCAAGCCTCTAATCAGATCTTTAAAATCAAACAACCAGTATTTCAAAGATCCACCAATTTCTCAATAAACCCCAAATCGGGTATGCCCGAAATAGTGCCAAAAACTTCACAGCTTCACATATTATTAATAAATCTGAAAGTGGAAATTTTTATAGAAATTTCAGCAACATAATAGCCTACAAAATGAAATTTCCAGATCTGTATAACATTTACACAACAGCTCCCAAATGGAGGATAAAAACAATGCTCATTGGGCTCCCGAAAACAACACAGAATAGCCCAGAAACACCACAAAAACACTAATAATCTATCACAGAAGTATAATCATGACCAAATACATATATTCAGCTCTATTTTAACATCTAAAAGTCTGAAATACAGCATAAACCCAAACTGATATGAAATACTCAACCGGAAACACCAAACTCTTACAAAAAAACACACCCGAAAACCCACAAATCTGCACTGTTCAGCACAAAGGAAAACTCTGCATGAGTATGCACATGGAATGGCTTCAAAATACCATCCTTAGCCTTCCTAAAAACCTGCAAACTCCCGTTCTTGGGTCTCCTTCTCCACAGGTTTGGCAGCCTCTGAAGAACAACAAAGAAATGAGCAAAAATCTAGTTCTAGAATGAGTCCAAAATGCCTCCAAACCCCTTAAAAAAGGGCATAAACCTAACTCATGTCTAAGAGGGGTTAATAAAACATATTTTAATAAGAATTTTCATTTATTAGTCCATTAACTTCCAAAGATTATCTCCTTTTTCTTAAACTTCACCTTTTTGGGCCTGCCTGCCTTAGCAAAGATTATTATTTTTAATTATTTGAAAAGGGGAGATGACATGAATCTCCATGATATAGTGGAAGGAGGATTAATGAGACAATAGCTCAGTGGATGTTGCTTTTTCTAAAAGAGTTGATAAACAAAAGAAGGAAGTTGTATACTACTAGAGTTGGAGTCTACCAATCCAGAAGAGATTTGTCTAGCCAGTTATAAGACATGTTCAAGAGAGAAGATGGCATCGCAAGGTTGAGGTGGAAGAGTTTGGTTTTGTTGATCAGTGTGTGGAGTGTGATACTAAACTTGTAGAGCAACTCAAGGTTGTTGCTAAGGATATTCCTAACCTTGTTGATGTTGGGTGGAGATTGCTTTTTATGATTAGTTGGTTGAGTCTGACATGGAGATTGCAGAGCACCTAGTCATGGATGATATGGTTGCTATTGGTGGTGACTTGTATGTTGCATATCATCTTGTTGTGAGCAATAAGATGGTTGGTTTTGAGAGTTTGGCATGTGTTGATGGAAATCCACATATTGTTGTTGATATGGAGTTTGTTGCTATTGGTGTGGATTCACTAGTTGCTAATGTGGATGAGGGTTTTCTGATGAAGCATTAAGTTCAGTTTGTTCCTGGGAATGAGCATGCTAATTGGATGGTTGAGATTCTAGTGTTTGATAGAGTGATGCAGATGTGGATGATTTTCATGTTGGTTTTCTTGCCTCTATTAGAGTGGAAGGCTTTGGTGAAGATGAAGATTGTTGAGGATCTTTCTTTTGGCATTAAAGTGTGGGACACACTTTTCTATCTACCTGGGGAGTCTAATGCACGAGCATCTTGCATCAAAAAATAAAGTGGGAAATAATTTTGTTTCTATTTGTTTTTTAAATTTTATTATTATTATTATTTTTTAAATTGTGGAGGAGAGAGAAAGTGATGAAAATTAGAAGAAAAATAATAAATTAAAATAAATTAAAAATGGAGAAAAGAGGGAAAAGACATTTAATAGGTGGCATTATTAAATGTAACTTGTTGCTAAAGGGTTTATTTAATATGACTTGCTAAGATGACTTGTAGCTTGAGGGTTTATTTAATATAACTTGCTAGTGGCTGACTTGTGGCTTGGTTTGGTATAAGTAGAGGGATTTGTCTTGTCATTATGGATTCGTTCATTTGAAGGAGAAGTGAGTATGGAGACTAGATGAAGAGAGAGTTTTTCTAGAGTTTGTGGCAAAGCGTCAATTGTGAGGCAGTTTACAATAGGATTGTGATTAATCATCCAACTTGGAGAAAAGCATGGAAGATGGACTAGATGAGTGAGAGAAGGTTTTCAAAGTGTGTGGACAGAGCATTGAATGTGAGGTAGTTTACACTTGGATCTTGGATAAAGTTTGAGAAGGGCTAGTAGCTGCAACTTGGAAATCAAGAAGATTGCTTGGTGGGCTTGTGAGCACAAGTTGAGATCTTCCTTGAAGGTTTCTAAAACAGTGTGGATCTGGACTAGCTAGTGTTTGGGTTGGATTTTGAGGGATCTTGCATAACTATTATTGTAATTGCTTTGTATTTGGCTATAACCAGGAAGGCCTTATAGCCGAGCATATTACATGTAATAAATTATATCTATGAATAAAGAGTTGTGATTAGATCTCACATTATTGTTGCTTTGTTGTTGTATTTCCACTATGTGGTTGTTTGCTGGGGGCTAGGACATCTCCTTGAGGATTCTCTGGCCTTGCACTATGTCAATCCACTTGTCATAATTATGGTAAATTAGGTCATACATCTAATGTCAGTAGGAGAAAAAATGTTAATAAAAGTCCTAAGCAAAAATACGAAGGAAATTGCTACAGTTGCAATAAATAAGGACATCAAGCACATGAATGTAGGATCAAGACTATGAGCACTCAAATATTTGAAGGCTATTCTTACAACTATCAGAAATATGGACACAAGGCATATGAATGCAGATTCAAGCCTAAATGGTCATCCAACAAGCAAGCCAAGGTAAATCACAATGGAAATTCATATGATTGGGATTACAACACAAGGTACAGTTGTCACTATTGTCAAGAGTATGGTCATATTCCTCAGAATTGCATTAGAACACATTTCAAAGGTAACTACAATAGATGGTTAAGTGTGACTACATGCTTTAGTTGTTTGAAGATTAATTGGATAAGAACAAATTGTCTAAAAAGATCACCAACACTGAGCAGTGAATTCAACAAGGGTAAAGAAAAGGTTGATGTTGAAAAGGTAAAGTTATAAATGAACAAGACATGGAAGAAGAGAGAAGATTACAACACATCAAATGCAGATGAGGTCACTTCATCCAATGGATTAGGTGATCAGATCACTGCCAACTAGGCAATCAAAAGGTATGTATGGGATTGATATCTCAAAGTTATTTCATACATTAGTTCCAAAGAATCTAAGATTTGAAAAGATTATATACGCATGAGTTAAGATGCAATGTATTGGTTCGAACCTAGAAGAAATCTATAGTTTTGTTATTTTCTATGTTGTTGCCGAGCATGAAAAGTTTCACAGTTGCTGTTGAGTGAGAATGAAATGTTAGTTGCTATCAAGTTTGCTATGGTAGCCAAACATAGTGGAAATCATGTATAAGATGAGTGAGTGGGAGATCTAATGATAGCTAAGCTTACAATTGTGTAAGCATTAATCTTTTATTGCTGAATATCAAGGGTTACATAGTCAATTTTTTGCTCATTTGCATTTATAAGAGATCAAAGAGAGCACGAAGAGCATAAAGGAAAATTGGAAAGGGAGATTCAAGTGTTTACAAATTGGATTCAATTGCTACTCGATTCATTCATTAGATTTGAAAGGTATTTCACTAGTGCTGAGTTACATTGTTTGAAATTTCACAAACCCTAGTTACTTAAAATGATGTCTAGCTCTTCTGCAAATGTTAGGAAGGAAGGAAAGAAATTTTTTAATGTGCAATTAATTAGTAATGATGTAAGACAACCACCTTTCCGAGCTATTCCTGAGATAGCATACAAAATGGACCCGTCTAGTGTGTTATCAATGATATTGCCTAAGTTTTTAATGATACAAGATGTTAGATGTTGCTATACTGGAAGGATAGGAGAAGTAGGAGATATGGAAATTAGAGATACATACAATAAACTATGTAATAATGGAATTTTGAAGGAAGGGTACAAAATCATTGAACAGAAAGGGTTAAATCATGCCCTAGATTTTTCCCAAGTTTTCAAGATAAAATGGATGCACATTACCTTGAGTTGTATTCATGAAAATTTCATTTTCTTAGAGAATGGACCCATCAAGATCACTAAGAGACTTATTAACCGAGTATCAAGGTATCCTACCCTAGAAAGACCTAAAACCATGAGAAGTGATGTGAAGGAGATAATCGAGAAGAATACAGGTGCAATATGGAACAAAAGGGGGATGTTTATTGAATTAATTTTAGATCCCCTAATTTCCTTTGTAGTGAGAGTGATTGTTCACAAGTTCTTTCAGTCAAGCCAACTAAACAGTGTATCATGTATGGCAGTAGACTTGGGTTACAAGATAGAGAAGAAAGACCACACCTATGACCTTGTCGAGTTACAACTTTAGCAGTTATATGAAAACTTGGAGGCCATAAGGAAGACAAAAAGTGCACAATAAAAATTTGGTTAACTACTTGTCTGTATATTCTTATATGTGCAGAACACATTTACTTCATTTGGCCAGGGAGTATGGAAGACCAACAAGCTAGTCACAGTTCATATTGCAAAATTGATAGAGCAACTTGGAGATAGTTTTGAGACTATAATGACTAGCTATTTTGAAGATTTGGAGAAATCTATGAAGGAGAGACTAAGGATTCTTGTATCATTAGTAGAACAGTACTGCAATGATGTTTGCTTTCTAGTTGATGCATATTTCACCTATGTGCAAGCATCCATACCTAGGGTCAGATGCCTGAAGCCCTTGCCTTATAAAATCAATGTTGATGAAGCATTTGTAGTTATTATAGCTTTACTAGCAAAGGAAATTAACAAAATTGCCACCTCATTTAGAAACTATGAGGAAGCCAAATCAAGGATCACAATTGATTTGAAGAAAACTACTATAATTAGGAAGAAGAACAAGCTTGTAAAGAAGCTAAAAGAGACATTTGGTGAAGGGGTAGTAGAGGAAGATGATGATGGAGATGAGGAAGAGGAAGAACAACTCATGCCCCATTGGCACTCACACGAGGTCAAGGAGAAGACCAAGAGGAAAATGCAGAAGGTGTCGAGGAAGAAGAAGTCGAGGAAGCACCTCAACCAACAGAAAAGAAAAAGAGGAAGGCAAAAGAGCTTACAATAGAGAAACCTAAGAAAGTTGTAAAACATGTACATCAAAAGCTAGCAATACCTGTTACTAGGTCTAGCACAAGGGCTACTGCAAAGAAAACCAAAGAAGTTGAGAAGCCAAAGGGCAAAATAACTGTTGCTACCATAGAGGAGAATAAGCCAAAAAAGATAACATACAAGAGGTTGAAGAGGAAGTATATTGCCGTAGCTGAGTCAAATGAAGAGAAGACAAAATTAGATGACATAAGTCAATTTTAGGTGGTAAGCCACAATCCCTCATTAGATTTAGACAACTTTTGTGACAATATTAAGCATAATGCATATTTGTCTAGTTTTACACATGTTGAGTTTGATAAGTTAGGAAAGACTAATATGATCGAGTTGAACAAAAATGACAATATAGCCTAACAATAGAAAGACATATCAAGGAGGTTACATTAGCTAGAGTAATGCCTATTTTGGATAAGGAAATGATGGCAAAAGCCATGGATAAATATAAGGGCAGATTTGCCCCCAAATATAGAGCCTTCACTATTTTGCAAAATCAAGCTCAAGAGGTTGTTAAACAAAGCACTCAAATATGGAAAGTCATTTATGGGTTGACAATAGAGAAGAAAAATGATCAAGAACCTGAGGAAGTTGGAGATGAAAAAGATGAACAAGTCAAGGAAGGTCATGTGGGAGGTACTGAACAGACAATAGTAGTAGAGGCCATAGCTGATGAAGAGCAACAGGATGATCAGAATGTATTAGAGGTACAAGTATCAAGTATTAGTCCTCCACATGTAGACCAAGTGAGTCAACATGACTCAATACAAATAAAGGATGTTTTTGATACCTCTGCTCAAAAAATCAATCCTTTTATAAAAGAAGATTTGAAGAAACTTTTGACAAACTTTTCCATAGTAGAAAAATTATGCAACAATCTTGTATTGGCGAGGGTAGATGAGATTAAGAAGGCATAATTGACATTTGTAGGGGAGAAACCACAAGAAGTATCTAGTGTGCCCCCTCAATCTACATAAGACAAAGAGAAAGAAGATCAAAGTTCACATATTGAACTAGGAAGTGTCACCACTGACATACAAGGTACAATGCATGTGTTGTGATATATTAGGTAAAGGATATAGTGACACCAGATGTTAGCACATTAGTGCCAAACAATTCAACATTGCAAGCAATATTAACTATTGAGAAGGATGGGACAGAGTTCCACACAGGTCAGGAAGCCAATCCTACACCTATCTCACAAGTACAAGGTGAAGGTGAGAAAGAAGACAAGGAGAAAAATAGGATTGAAGAGTTAGCTTTGACTACTGAGCCAAAGGAACAAACTAGTATACAAACCTTGGTTACTCTACCAACTTATGTATCTCTCTTGCTAGTCAAACTCTTCAACGACCAAGCACGAATGTTACACCCCTACAAATATCAAGGTCGAGTCCTAGCACATCTCAATAAGTTAAAGATACATCTTATGGAGATATAAATTTAGATGAGATGATTGAACTACCTAAGTTTGATCTTACAACAATCACCATAAAACAAATGAGCAATTTATAGGAAGCTCTTCAAAGAAAGAAACAACAAGAGTTGCTTAGAAGGGAGCATAAGCAAAAACAAGTGCTTCATGATATAAAGGATATATTTCTTGATGCTTTCAATATCCTAGAGCCAAATGAGGAGAAACAAATCGTTGAGCAACTAGTGAATATTGTTGATAAAATTCAAAGATGAAGACCTAGATTACAATGTAAAACTTCTAGAATGGTTTCAGAAAAAGTTTCAATCCAAAGTTCTTGAAAAGATTTATAGTGCTATTGCACTACGACAAGTTGACTTAGCAACCAAAATGGAGTATGTAAAGAAGGTGTTGGAGAACATATTCTCTCTTTACACCAAGCTTTGTGATGTGAATTTATTGACACAAGAAGTACAAAGGGCAATTGATCATTTACAAGGAGATCTATAGTTAATTGTTAACTGGTACAACATTGAAACTATCTC
The DNA here is from genome assembly GCA_028749045.1 of Cupressus sempervirens. Classification (NCBI taxonomy): domain Eukaryota; kingdom Viridiplantae; phylum Streptophyta; class Pinopsida; order Cupressales; family Cupressaceae; genus Cupressus; species Cupressus sempervirens. Next base: position 55,475,010 of record CM053789.1, read on the forward strand.
CTGGTCAAAGTTAGTCTCATTTTCAAAGACTATTATCTACTTGAGGTATGCTAGCCGAGCTACAAAAACGAGATGCAAACATAAGGGCTACCTTGATCAACATCCAGTCCATGTTGACCCCACACATGGAAGTATTGCATAAGGAACTAGCATTCGTTGAAACATTGATGAAGAAAGATAATCAACTTTGAATACATGATGGCTTAGTTGACCTTGTTGCCCAACTAGATGTCTAATACCAATCTCTAGAGGTAGCATGCAATACTTGGGATGCAATTTTGCAAATAATCATGGAGATCCAGAAATCATTCTTGGATAAACACACTATAAGTGTACCACCCAGGACATAAGTGTCAAAAAAGGGGGATAATATGTCAAGGGGGAATGAGACAAGTAGATGGAAAAGAGAACAAAAGAACAAATGAAATTGGGATAATAATGTCAAATGAGGAAACACATACATAGTACAATTTTGAGTAAGGGGGAGTACTATTGCAAAAATAGGGTATAACAAAAGAACACACATTTACTCAACAAGAGTATAAAAGTTAGCTACAGAAAGGTAATATCCACTCAGGGGGAGTTATGAAGTTTTGATGAAATAAGGTATGACAATTAAGTCATCAATTTTGCAAAACTTTGCAAATTTTGAAATTTTGCATGAGAGCCAAATATTGTATACACATTATTTGAGTTATGCTTATATTGAGTATATATATGCATGAAATAAGTGTTTTTGACACTCCTGTCAGAGGGGGAGATTGTTGATCTCATTTTGGTTTTGACAAATGAGTGACACCACACTTAAGTTATATTAGTAGAAACCCAATGTATGCTGAGTGATCAGAACAAGCTAAGCAATCAGTGCGAGCCGAGCGATCAAAGCATGTTTAACATCAGTGGACAGATAATACATGCTGAACAATATACTTGGTTATTATTGAGCACCAGTATGTGTCGAGCAGATAGTATGTGCCGAGTCACTCAAGTGACAAGCAAGTCTATACATTGATAAGTAGGAGATAATTTCTACTGTAAGTCAAATTGTAATATTGCTATCAAGATTTAACTATGTGATTTTGAGTCAAACTCATTGACCCATGCTTCACAAGTAGTGATTCAACATGAACCCATTTCTCATGAGAATAAATGGAACACTTAACACTCATTGGATCTAGGTGATGCTCACAAGGGTAAAGCACCGATACTTCCTGGGAGGTCACCCATCCTAGTACTACTCCAGCTTGAGCACACTTAACTACAAAGTTTCCTCCATGGTTAAACCCAAAGCTTGCAACCCCATTTGCAAAACCTTCACCAAGTGAAGTGCCTTATGAACCATTCATTAGAAAGCCCCTTAAGCTCATCAATTGATAAGTAGGAGATAATTTCCACAACAAGTCAAATTGTGATATTGCTATCAGGATTTAACTGTGTGATTTTGAGTCAAACTCATTGACCCATGCTTCATGAGTAGTGATTCAACATGAATCCATCTCTCATGAGAATAAATGGAACACTTAACACTCATTGGATATGGGTGATGCTCATAGGGGTGAAGCATTGGGACTTCTCGGGAGGTCACCCATCCCAATACTACTCTAGCTTGAGCGCACTTAACTGCGGAGTTTCCTCCATGGTTAAACCCAAGCTTGAACGTGTTTAACTATGGAGTTTCCTCCATAGCAAGCAAATGGGGTGGCAAGCTTTGGGTTTAACCATAAAGGAAACTCCATAGTTAAGTGCACTTAGGTTGGAGTAGTACTAGTATGGGTGACCTCTTGGGAAGTCCCGATGCTTCACCCCTATGAGCATCACCTAGATCTAATGAGTGTTAAGTGTTCCATTTATTCTCATGAGAGATGGATTCATGTTGAATCACTACTCATGAAGCATGGGTCAATGAGTTCGACTCAAAATCACACAGTTAACTCCTGATAGCAATATCATAAGTCTATACATGTCGAGTGATTCAAGTGACGAGTCAAACAATGCATGTTGAGTCATTCAGAAGCCGAGTTACAACATTGAAGATATAGTGAATGCCGAACATTAGAGAATTAAGGTGTTGAGTAAATAGTTGTGGACATAGTTGTTTGTAATGGCACAAACTCCTATGCAAACTATTTTTGGGTCGACTTAATGATTATTTTACGATTTTAAAAGATAAGTACGAATGTATATTGAGAATCTTTATGTAGTGCATACAACCAATCAACTTAAGGGATGAATTGAGCGACAATATGGATGAATCACAATTGTTGATTCCTACCTAACCCTAGTCCACCTATGGCTACTTAAGGAGACAAAACCTAAAGAGTTTTGAGAAGAGAGAGATTTGTATGTGCGTATGTGTGAAGGACGAATGCTAAGAGTAGAGAGAGCATTCAAGGTGACTATGGAGATTATGACATTGAATTGAATTGCAGAATCAGTTAGAGAGAACATAGTAGAGAAGTCAAAGGACAGAGGAGACATATTTGATTAGGAGGATCAAGGATTTACTTGGAAAGAGAAGATCTAATATGTAGCATTAGAGGGCTAACTGAAGGATCATGGTGCCAAATCATTTTAACAAGTGATGCAAAGTGAATCCCTTAATGAAGTATGTCAAAATCCTTTAACTAGGTGAGACTTGATAGGCTTTGAAGTTTTTGACAAGGCATAACTTTAATAGGGTAGATCATAGATTATGATAAAACAATTGTAACCTTAATTAGGTACACTTTACAACTACAATAGTGAAGATTTGTGGGTGTCATCCTCACCCTAGTTTTACCTTCTCATTGGAGGGTTTTTGGGTAACCAAATTCACTGTGTCATGTGTTGAATTTATTTCATGGATGCTATGATGTAGTTAGCTATTTCAGTTTACATGCTTAATTATGAGATGGTTGTGTAGTGAAAGTTTAATAGTTAAAGTTTTGAAATATGATTCACTACCCCTCCCCCCTCAAGAACTTACTTTCCTATTGTTATTTCTAACAAAATATTGTAAGGTTTCATCCAAATTAAATTGGCACTTTCCCTATCGGCTCATTGTTGCATGCACAAAAGCATGCAAATGTTAGTTACAATTTATATTAAACAAAAGCTCTCATTGGACTATCACAATCGTTACTTGCCACTAGTGACAATTGTTTTTGTAATAAAGAAAATAATAGAGTAATATATATATATATATATATATATATATATATATATATATATAATTTTTTAAAAAAAATTTATTATTATTTTTAATTTAAAAATTGAATTATATATTTTAGCTGATAGGCTATTAAAATTGAATTTTTGACGAAAAAATTGTCTATAGGTTGGAAAAATTGTCAGTTGGCCGAGAAAGTTGTCAGTTTGGCCAGAAAATTTTAAATCCTCCCTGTTAATTATTTACCAGCCAATTTTTATCTCACTCCACTTTTACCTCTTGTTTTGATATTTATTAGTTGTTATCTCCACTTGTGATCTCCACATTAGCTCATGTTGTGATTTTTATTTTTAAATGATTTTTTTTTCATATTTGATAAATTGAATTTAAATAAATAATATTTATTAACATATTTAAAATATTTTAGTAAATATTATGTTATTTAAATTGAAAATTATTAATAATCTAATTTATATTATATTTTAAATCTCTATTTTTAACTATTGCTTTTCTTTTTCTATTTATTTTTAAAAAAATTACTTCATCTCCACATTAGATCATGTTTTGATCTCTATTTATTTAATTTTTGATTTTTAAAACTAATTTAGGTTTTAGTTTTTAAATTTTTTTTATATTAGTTTAGTTTTTTTTTAAATATTATTTTTTAGTTTATATAATTTATTTAGTCAATATATTATTTGTTAAACATGTTATTTTTTCATATATATATATATATATATATATATATTTAGACAGCAGGAATCGGTGCAACACGGCCCCCCTATAAATTGTAGTGCGTCTGGTAAACTTTTTAACGTGCCGATAGCGCTAGCGTGACACGCCCACCAGTACCACAAGGACGGGGGAGACTAGAACCCGTGACCAACCCCCTGCAACAGGGAAGATTTAGCCAACCGAGATAGGGCCCCCGCCCTATGTTATTTTTTCATATTATTTTTTTGTATTTTTCTTATTAATTTTAAATAATTTTTTTTTCATATTTGATAAATTGAATTTAAATAAATAATATTTATTAATCTATTTAAAGATTTTAGTGAATATTATGCTATTTAAATTGAAAATTATTAATAAATTAATTTGTGTGCAAAAATTATATTTTAAAAAATAATTTTATTATCGAACATCTATTGACTTATCATTGCACAAAAGGACTTTTAATTCTATTTTTTATTATTAAAAATACAATATCTGTATCATAAAGCACAAAAGCATGGAACTGTTAGTTATTATTATGTGTTAAACTGGAATAGATTCAATCTCAAGACCTTCCAAATAAAAGGCTAGTGCCCTCGTTACTGTCCTTTTATTGGAAAACACCCAACGCAGCTCCTAGGAACCTAGGGTCAGCCTTAGCGGACTCAATTGGGATTGAAGTTGCTAGGGTTTGATCACACAACCTGCGCGTTCAACTCGTACGTTTTCACAAGGGTTCCGCTTCTGTTTCTGTTTGGATCCTTCGCAAGCCCTCGAAACTAAAACCTAAACTGATGGGAACAGGACCCAGCAACATAATAGACACAATAGAAAGGGGAATTATATTAACTGAGAAAATATGCCAGTACAAACAGTGCAGAGAAAATAAACTTCAAAACATGCCCTGCGGGCTTACAATAGCATAAATCTGGAGAATATTTCTCCTTTTAGCACCTCCTCTCAAGCTTCAATCCGAACTGCCTTTTACAATGCCAAAAATCTCCTTAAATAGACCCCGGAGGGTTAAGGACTAGGAGTACATTTTAGAAAGTGCTAGTAGGCATCCACCGACAAAATAGAAGGTTCCAGAAGCCGCGTTAGAAGTCGGTGCAAATCTAGAAGAATCCAGAAACGGTAGCCGAACTTCCGGGAGGCATAACTTTTGAACCGTAGCTCCGATTGACGAACCGTTAACATTTTCGGAAAGCTCTCGAAGCGCTCTATAGCCCTATGGACAACTTCGCTCGTCTCCCATTTTTCGACCTTTTTCGAGGTCATTTAATGCCCCAAACCTGACTTTGAAGCATTCTTAGGAGGTCTCCAAAATTCGAAAAACTGCAATAACTTTCAAACCGTGGGGCCTTTTGACCTGATTCTTTTTTTGGAATGCTCTAAATCTCAATTACATTCATCTGGCCAAGTTGCACCTTCTAGGTCACCAAAATGATGGTCAAATTGCATGCTCCTATTTTTTCGAAATTTTCAAATACACTGATAGTTGAACTATGAGAGTTGGAACCTTTATTTGAGCCAAATGGGTATCCAAAAATATAAAGATATAAAATAGAAACTAAGTCTAAGTACATTTTTTTGGGTGACACATGATGACCCTTATACCTCTGGATGATGCTTGCCGCATCATAAACTATAACGTTCCGCCTCTGTTTCTGTTCAGATCCAACCTGATGGATGCCCTTGAGCGAGAACCCCTTGCCGAGACAAAAGACTCTAACGTCAGGGAAGCATTCCCTGAAATTATTGAAGATAAAGAAACTGTTTTTGATATGTCGACAGAGGAAAACGAACTTCTTGATTACGATTCGGCCAGGGAGCTCTTCAGGCCATTAGAAGAACCTGGGAATTCTTACACCAAGATAGTCTTTGGCAACAAAAGCTTTGGAGTGGACGCAGCCCATGTTGCAAAAAGAGCTTTGCAGGCTGTTCGGAAAACTTTAAAAGATGTGGAACTTTTTCGTTTTTACTTTGAGAGGTCCGAGGCTGAGGCACTTGAGGTTGTGCGAATAATTTCATCTGCTTTGGAAGGCTGCGTGCTGAGATCCTTGTGTGTTGCGCTAGTTCGACTGGGAGAGAAGGGCATCTATACTTGTGGGCCGCTCTTGAAGTCTCAGAAGATGCTAGAAGAATTGGGATTCTGGTGTACTGCCATTTCCGTACAATCTGCTACAGACATTTGTGAGTTTTTTCCATCCGTTAAAACTATTAAGCATTTGCATTTCTGTAACAACGTTATAGGGGATGATGCAGCAGAGAGACTTTCAGTGCTGGTTGAGAAATGCATTGCTTTGGAGAATTTCGATTTCTTCGGAAGTTGGGTAGGTAGCCGAGGTGCTAAAGCTTTAGCAAGAGCTTTGAGGCAAAGCAGCGGATTGAAAAAGCTCGATCTACACAAGAACATGTTTGGGCCAATTGGTGGGGTTGCTCTCAGCGAAGTCATACCTAACCATCTAAGTCTTACAGATGTTATCTTTGACAACATGCATCTAGAGGATGAAGGGGCCATTGCCATTGCCGACAGCCTCAAGGATGCAGCTCCATCTCTAAGAGTTTTTAGCGTTGGGGGAAATTATATCACGTCAATGGCAGCTCCAGCTTTGGCAAAATGCCTTTCTGTAAAGAACTTGCTAACTATATTTAATGGAGCAGACAATATACTCCGGGATGATGGATCAGTTGTAATATGCAGAGCCATTTCGGAAGGTCATGAGCAACTTAAAGAACTTGATTTGATTGATAATTGTATGACTGTTACTGGGGCCAAGGCCGCTGCGGAAGCTGTTACAAACAAATCCAATTTCAGTCGGCTTGACCTTGATTGCAATCCAATTGATGGAAGAGGAGTTGAGCCCATTCACGATGTGCTGAGAAAAGGTATCAAGGGTGATTCTGTGCTTGCCACGATGGTTTGTTGGACATCATACCGGAACCCATACAGCAACGGTGAGTTTAAGGAGAAACTGATAAAACTGAAAGTGAGGCATCCGGAAAAAAAGGAACCTGGAGCATGACAGTGGTAAATCAAGAGTGACGTATGGCATCATGACATATTAGGGCGATCTCAGATGCCCTTAATCCCGCTCTGAAACCCGTCAAGCATCTCCGCAGTTATAGCAAGCACAGGTAGTTTCACATTCGCTTCACAGTCTTAAGAAGCCAACTTTAATCTAAATTTACGAGCTTACCACATGAACTTGAGAATTCCCAGTTTTTGCTTCTTCAATTGATCACACTATTAACAAATTGGTGAACGGTGAGCTGAGGCAAACGAATTTGAAGTCGAATTACTAATTTTTCTTTTGGTGTTTGTAGAACTGTACTCAGGCCTAAAATCTGCTTTGCACTTTCAATATCAGATAAAAGTACATTTCATTTTCATATGTTTTGCTGAAATGAGACCATCATCTCCTGTTCCCCAGCTGTTGTGAATCTCCGTCCATGTCCGGTCTTCATTTTTAGTTATATGTCATTCAGCTTAGGTATTACAATTAACCATCTGGGCAGTAGTTTTCGATCAGTCGATTCAAATGAAAATATATGATACCTATCTAGGAAAAAATAATGTACATGATTGATCGAGCTGCCTCACTTTTCAAAAATCAGTAAAATGGTGATGAATTACCCTAAAATTCTCTGCATATTTGTGTACACAATGATTTAGAAACAAGCTTTATAATTTGGAAAATCATTGCTTTAATTGTCTTCTGGATTCTACAAAGGTTTAGAGGAGCACCGACTGCTAGATGACTTGCTTCATACATTTCAGCTTGCCTTATACTTTTAGCTTTCTAATGACTGAGCTCTACATCATTTTTCTTCTTCTATTGCATATCAATTGATAACCTACCAGGTGTTACATCAGAGTTCAAAGATCAAAAAATTATGATAGTATCTTCGAGTGTTTCACTGTCCCAAAGCAGTATATTGGGCTAAAAAATTACATCACTTTTAAGGCTATTTAAATGCAACAGCATCTAGATTATTCTTATCAAAATCCGAGGGTAAACTCTGATCGGTATCTGTATCATTGGAGTCGGGAGAAATGGTTTTGAAGTCAATGCCTTCATCATCTCTATATCCCTGCTTAGTATTCAGAGTAGAAGTTTCAGCATTTTGTCTCCATTGGCCTGGCTGTTTCATCTGCTGAATGAATTCTGCAAGTGTGACCTCAAATTCCTCCTTAGCTTTCGTTGTGCTGTATCTGTAAGCAATGTCTCCCTTCTCAATTGTATTCTTTCCTTACTGCAGGACCTGCAAGAATTTGCTTCCTTCATCTTAATCACCGTAGTAACCCACAAGGCAACATCGACATGAACGAGCTTACTGAGGGACTCAGTAAGGTTGGAAGGCAAGTGCATCATTTTTCTGAGCCTTCCAAATAATCCACAATATAGGAAAATAACGGATGGATCAGAATGTGGAATTTGCTGCTATTAATGTGTCTAGAGATAATATTTAAAGCTGTGAAGTTTTTATTAAAGGTGAGACCAAAAATCTTCCAAATTTCAGAGGCAATTAAGCAATTAAAAAAAATGCATCACTGTTTCAGGGTATCTGTAGACTGAGCATGGATTAGGATCACCCCTGAGCTTTTTAAAGGGCAGTTTATATAGCAGGAATTTCCACAGGAAACAAGAAATTTTGGGTTCAACAGGTCTGGTCCAAATGTTGGAAAAATATTTGTTTCAATCAGACTGCTGAGCATCAAGGAGCCATTTAAAATTGACGTGCAAGATGATGTCTAGGTTGAAAGTAAGCGAGTATTATATGTACCTGGGATTTAACAAGGTGGAGAGGAGTGTTGTCAGACCAAAATTGCAGGAAAGAGAAACTCTCAAGGGAGCAACAACCATCATGAAGGCCAAGACAGTTAAGGGAGGTTGAAAGGATGGAATATGTTCTCTGTTGAGAATTTGGGATATCCAGATCCGAATTAACTTTGTCACATGGGATCAGCTTACATTGAGGGAAGATATCATGAAAGGTATTGATAACTTTTTCAGCCCACTTCCTAGCTGAGCACCCCTGAAGCAGTGCAAGGGGTTTGCCTCCATGCCTGAGATTTTGCCACACCGACTTCTTACCACATACTAACCTTTTTCCTTTTGTTGGGCCAGCCTCAGAAAAAAGTTGCCTAACACATTTCCAGCTTTTCCAGATAGATTTGAATACATTGGAACCTGCACCACGATATTGGTTTCCGTGGCTAGTATATCTGTGTAGTCAAGTTCACTCCAACCCTTGGATCTACTAAGATGTGCCCGGGATAGGTTATGCCTAATCAATACTTTCCAGGGTTCTCTGCCTGTGGCTACTTTTGCAATGCATTTAACTGCTAATGCAATATGTTGTGTTCTGAGATCCTTAAGGCCTAGACCTCCTATCCTTTTGTCTCTGGCACACCATTCCCAGGACAAAACACGTATCTTTTTGTTGCCTTTACCATCTGACAAGAGGAAGTCCCTAATGATCTTCTAAATGAAACTGAATTGGTGCTGGTTAAATAACGAAGCAGAGGAGAACTAGCTGGAGTATGAGGAGAGAATCTTCTGACACACTTGGACCTTGCCTGCAAAAGAGAGGTAACTGTTGTTCCACCCTTTTAATTTCTTTACAATCCTCTCTTTAGCCCAGTTCCACATCTCATTGATGTTGGGGTTAACAACAAACGACATTCTCAAATATATGACAATATGGTCCGGACCTCCCCCTTCAAATTCATATTTGCTCCACCAATTTGGAGGATTGATATCCCAGCTCAACATAATAGACTTGGATAGTAATTTTGCTACCAGAGGCTACACAGAACAGGTCCAGTTTATTCATGAGGCAATCTAAGTTGTATTTTTCAAGATGCAAGAGAATAGAGGTGTCATCAACAGATTGAATATTGGAAACCGCATCCTTGTTAGGGAGACTGATAACCTTCACCCTAGGAGATAAGGAATCATCCCTAAGAACCTTCAAACCTAGGAGATAACGAATCATCCCTAAGGAAGTAATGCAGGGAGTCTGCAGCAATGACATAAAAGGAGGGGGCCAACTGACATCCTTCTCTGATAGATTTGGTTAACTGAGAGAACTCCGATCTAACCCAATTGACCTCAACAGCTGCCATGACACCATGCAGAAGAATTGAAACCATCCTAAAAAGGGTAATCCAAGAGCTTCCAACATCATAAGAATGTACTTCCATTCTATCCTATCATAGGCTTTTTTGTAGTCAATAAGCAACATTCCTCCCTGTTGTCTGGATACCTTGGCGCATTCTATGGTTTCCAAACTGGTGATAAGATTCTCCAGGATGTATCTCCCCTTACCAAAACCAATTTGAGTGTGGTTGACTATCTTTGCTAGTACATTTTCAATTGTAAGGGATAGGGCATTAGCAAGGATTTTATACACAACAGTAAGGAGGGTTATGGGTCTCCAGGTTTTAATTAGAAATTTGTCCCCAACTTGATGAGTCCAACATTAATAACTAGTTTCTGAGTTCCTTCCCCAATAGCTTCATTGTTTATGTTGAGCAAGTCTCTACTCACTCATTCATTGCTAGACTCGTCATTGAAAGTCCGTCTGGTCCTGGGGCCTTATCATTGGCCATCATTAGAATGGAATTCTTAATTTCAGCCTCTGTAAGCTCCCTATCTATCACTGTTGTGTCTTCCACTAACACCTTCTTAGGAATGATCCCCTTAAGTCTTCTTCCTAGCAATCTCCATGGGCTTCCCAAGATCCTTAGTTGGAACAACTTACAATACCATCTTGAAAAGGTTGTAACAATCTCCTCCTGAGCTGTGATAGTATTAGCCTTCTCACAGATGCAAGAAACTGTATGGAAGAAAAAATTAGAACCTCTATCTCCCAAAGTAAGCCAGTTGATCATGGCTCTTACTCTGACCCCCTTTATTTTCTTGTTCTGATCCTCCTGAGGGAATCTCTACAATTCATCACATTGCTAACCAGGTTTGGGTTTGAGGGGTTATTCTGGACCTGTAACTCAGCATTCTGAAGAGCTTCCACTAACTTACCTTTAGCCCCCCTAGCATCTTTGGCTCTTTTCCTACAAAGAGCTTTCATCATGTTCTGCCGAGATTCTGTAGTTTGCACCCATCTAGCAACTTCAGTCTTTTGCTGGGCAATATGATTTTATACCAGGCAGTGAGTTTTGCTGCCGTCAACACATTTTCATCCTTTAGAAGAGATCCTTTCTTTTTGATGGGCCTATCTCTAAGGTCAGGGACGAAGTGAATACAGGAGAAGATAGGGTGGTGATCTGAGAGTGTAAAAGGATGCACCCTCACACAATTGTCATCTGGGGGCGGGGGACAACTGAAAAGCAAGTTGTTCACATAAAACTTATCTAGCCTGCAGTAAATCCTCGTCTCCAATTTGGAAACTAGACCAAGTAAACCAAACTCCTTTGGGTTTACTCTTTTTGTTTGCTAAGGCGTTAGAGATTCAGCTTGCTAACCATTCTGCTCTAGAAGAATAGCTCATTGCCTTTCCATTTAAATCTAAGTTCCCCACACTTGTCTTGGGGTCTCTCTACCATGATAAAATCACCAACGATGACTCAAGGTATGTTATCCACATCTGTCATCGATTTTTATAGATCATTCCCCTTGTTATAATCGTTGGGGGCGTAAACTAAGCAAACCCTAAATTTATTGCTATCAACAAGGATCTCACTCAGATGACTTTACTGCAGGGAGAACACCCCCAAGACTAGACAACTCTCTTCCATTCAGGGCCAAGAAGAACAGAAGTCCCTCCTTTACCTCTCTGGTGTTTGGTTGGAAAGGCAATTTCAGTTTTCCTGATGCATTTCAGAGCAATGTCAAGGGCAAAGCCAACTTCTTTAACCTCTTGCAGCATAAGGATATCAAGAGCCTCTTCACAACATATTTCCTATCAGAGAACTCCAGTCCTCTGACATTCCAGGAGGCACAATTAAGCTTCATTTGTATATTAGCTTGCTCATCTGTCTCCATGGGAGTCTGAGAGCTCTTAAAACAATCTGGAAGCTTATTTCGTGGGGTTTTGGAAGGCTTACAATTATCACTGAGGAGAGCTGGCCTACCTCTTTTCCTTCCAATATTCACACCATCAACAAACTCCATAGGCAACTGATCTGTCTATCAAAACTTCTGGATCCTGAGTAATCCAGTTCAAGCTTTGGTGGTGTGTCAAGACTGGCATTTAACATCTCCTTATTATGACATAATAAATCTGTATTCTCTGAAAGCAATTCCTTGGAATTATCCTCACATGAAGCATCTGGAAGGAAGGTTGTAGGACTTTCAATGGCAAAAGGAGGTGAATATTCTAGTGATGATGCTGAACAAGACTTTGGCTTTCAAATTGAGGATGGAATTTTGGCATTTAATAGTGTTAATGTTATAATTCTGTCGGATAAATTATATTATATATATGAGATATATAAATAATATATGACAAATATTATATATGGAATAATTAACTTATGTTAAGAGCGTATATATATATATATATATATATATATATATATATAGATATATATATATACTTGTGTTATAACTATAACTAATGTAAGTTAATATGTTAAAAAGACATGTCTCTTCAAAAGACATGCCTCTTTATTTCACATATATATTCATTTGTATAATAACTTGGAAAACTCATAAAATTTCTACAAGTGCTATTACAAGTTATAGATCAAATTAATGGATCCTATCATCAACATGGTGTCTGAGCTATGTTCCTTTGAAGAAAGCTTTACTGCTTAAGAAAGATCCTAAAGACCTGAATACTTTGATAGAGAAACAACTTTTTACTTTGATAGAGATATGGTTAAAACGAAGAGTCTTAGAGACGATTCAATTGAACAGTCAACAGATAGAAGAATTAAAATATAGGCGTTGTTAATATGCTTGGACTCCTCCATTTAAGGTTGGGAGAGAATCACATCCTTTATACTTTGCATCGAAAGGAATACTCCCACGTAGATTGGGTGCTAGGAGAAAGGGGGAGAGAAAGAGAGGGCAATGTTGTTTCCGGATGCAGAAGTAGATGGAGAAGCAAATGTAGAGAAGGTGGGGAGATGGCAGAACCAAATCATTGTGCGTGGTGAGTGGTCTATTGGGCAAAATGTTTTGTGGGATAACACACAAGTTGAACCTGACGGTAGGAAATATTCCTTCATTCAATGTGGTGCATGATAAATGGAGGCCTATCTAAGTGTCAATCCATTTCGGTCTTGACTATCTTTGAAACTAGTGGCCCATTCCTTTGAAGATTTTATGACTAGCATTTTGAGTTCACCCGCAGCAGAAATTGTGGTTGGTAAAGCCTGTCCTCGGCATATGTCATTGGTATTGAAGTTGGTGCACAAAATAATTAATACCAGATGTAGCGTCGTGAGTTTTGGGCGCAATATCTTTACATAATAAATGCAAGAGTTGAGCGCTTGATATTCACAATGAGGCTCATTGCAGTGTTATAGGAATTCCTTCATGGTGAAAGACTATTGATCCATACCATATATAGCATGATAACTATGAGTTGTATGCCATTCATAGAAGAGCGGATGGAGTAGTAGTAGTCTGAATCGTAAATTAAACAGTCTTTCTAATTGGCCTAGGTATCGATCAAACAACTACCCACTAACATTCAGGTTAGATACTCGTTGTGGACAAATTATGGTTTGTGGCTCAACAAGTATTATCATGGAATAGGCTAGGATTGAAATCTACCTTCTCAGCAAATTGCAAGAGGGTTGTTCACTGTGTTCTCAAACAATCTGATCACATATATGCAGACTTGCTAATTTGATCGGCAAGTATCTATAGGAGATTGCATAGACTTATTCATCACGGAACCTTCAACAATAAATACTATGAGACATATGGAAGATCCATCATTCGGGTCATGCTTGCAAATTATGGTACAAAATAACAAATGGAGACTCCATTCCGAGTTGGTCAAATTAATCAAGGCCCCGTATGGATGTATCTTGTTGTATAGGTGAGAAGTTTGATTGGCATGATATTAAGGATTAAGTTGCTTGTATCGGTCTAGTATGTACATGCAATAAAACAAAGGATTGTGGTGGTGAAGTCACATGATTGAGAAACAAAGTGCGACAAAAAACTATATAATATGGTGTCTACAGAAACTTTGTTTGGAGGTAGAAAAGTAATTCAAAGATAAATATTTGAACATAAGTTCAATGAATCAAGGACTTCAACAATAGTTTAATGTTGTGTGTTCAAAGAATTTTGGTCGAGCTAAATTGAGGAGGGCATCAAATTATTGATGAAACATCATACCTTAGGATTGATCATGTGAACTTCTCACCATGAAGTTTTTTTGTAGATGCCTTCTGTTGTCAATGAAGAAGCCAACTTGAAGACTATCGTGGATATGAACAGTTTTAATCTAAGTGAGCATCATTACTTATTCAAGCTGGCATTGGTTTAGTCCCTGTGATATTTGGCATGAAGGATGCTCTACCAAACTTTTAGAGTAGGAATTGGATGTGAAAACATTTTGCAGGGTTTACCAACTGCAATGCACATATAATTACATTTGTTGGCAGTTAACAAATGTTGAGCGTATGGAGTTATTAGAGCCTTCTTATTATTTTGGAGGTAATGTTACTACAAATTTATCAGACTTTGGCAAGGAAAGAAGTCACAACATCAACTAGGTAACAAAGAGATCTCTGAATCGATATTTCATCTCAGAAGTCAGATTGACATAGACAAGTAGCTTCCTAGATTGATGCCATCACTATTAATTGAGGCAATCATCAAGTGTCTTTTAGAGAGATGATAAAAGCATTAGGGTGACTGATTAGTGTTCAACATTTGATTGTTGTCTGGATGTAGTATTATGTTGGGTTTGTGACCATGGTGATAATCTTTAGAAAAGTTGAACTATTAACAAAGGTGGCTTCCAAGAGTTGCTATGTTGAGAAGCAAGTCTAATCAAAAGAATGTTGTTGGAACTTCAAGCTCGAGTTTATATTGATTTGTGGAAGGCAAGTCTGAGCATCCATTTGAAGATTCCTGACCCTTAGAACATTTTTTTGTGTTCTTGGAGGACTTTGGGTGTCATTTTTGCAGAAGGAAGATGAATGATGTAGCAATTGACTATGTAGTATATGAGTTCTTGAGTTCTATGGGATGCCTTAGGGACTCTGATTACTATAATGATGTGATTCTCTGCTAATGTTGAAAGCTTGTTCTAGTTGCTCTTGTATAATTTCTTTGAAATGAAGAAAAAGAAGAACACAGAGAAGTTTTCCATATGTGCTGTGATGCAAAATTACTCTACGATATAAGAGTGAGAATTTCACGTTGTAGGGGGGGAAATAAATAATGTTTCATTCCCATTTTGAACTATCCTCAAAAGGGATATGTCAAAGAGGAGACACCATCAAGGATGTTCTACCAGGAAAAGAAGCTTTAGGCATGCTACTAAATATTGTGCAAAACTCTACCTTATGACAGTAGCTTCAAAGAAGTTTTTAATCTCAAATTTGTTAGTCATCTGATGATGATACTAGATAATGTGAGGATTTTGAAGTGAATATCCTTGATGATTATGATTATGAGAGGGAGTCTGACAGTTCATTAGAGGCAACCTTGGAGAAAGAGAGGGAGTAGAAAAAAAAAATGCTTCAATCGAACTTTTGATGATCTTGGTTCAAAAGGAGTAGGCCTTGTTGATGGATTCAACACTAGTCATAAACTATAACAGCTAAAGGACTAATGATTAATGGGATGAAGTCTCATGTATGTAGGCTGGAAGGCCTTATGCTATCAGGGTACCCATTGAACTAGGGAAGCATGACATGACTTGCTACCAAGAGGTTAGAAGGATGATAACAGATTCAGAGGAAGTCTGACAATTCATCGGAGAGAACCTTGTGCTAAGAGGTCAAAAAAGTTGATATCAAAATAAGAGGGAGCTTTGGCACTTTATTAGTAACCTTGACAAGAAGATGAAAAGGTTAAGTGTTTCTTCATGAAGAAGAATTTTCAAGTGAAATCCTTTATATTGCATTCTTGTCTATGAGAGATAAGCTTGAAGTGGAAAACTTTATTCTCTGATATGTTTTATGGTGGATGTTGTGACAACACCACATGACAGTATTCGTGGAGACTTCATGCGAACTTTTGATGTCATACATGTATGAGCCTGTCCCCTGTGTACATCATGAAGAAGTGATGACTTTTAAATGATTATCACTTGTATTAGGAGAAGTTATTGAAAGATGACGACCTTACAGTAACTTGTATCATGATATACATTTTTTGTAAATGTTGAAATAAATCATGAAAGGCTTTATCTTATAAATCAACAACTAGGCGTTAGATGTTATTAATTTAACTATCTACGAGTTGTTTGTATAGATATATTTTAGGTACTTGGTGAATATCTTGCCTTGATATTCTGATAGGCCATTACCGCATTGAGTACTTGGTGAATACCATTTAGTTGATGTTCTAATAGGCCATTACTCAGCGTACTTGGTGAATATCATTTGATTAATGTTCTGATAGGTCAATGCTCATGTTACCTAATATGATTTCAAATAGTAATTGATGAATAGCACACGTTGATATTCTGATAGGTCAATACTTATATGATATCATATACTAGAAATCTTTTGATCAAAGATTTCATGTGTATTACTCTTGAAATATTACCTATGGTGCTATATCTATGTGTTTTATCCTTCATCATTAAAAGGGAGTGTTGTGAGGTTTTCACACCATCGCCCCAAAATTCTTTTGGGACCCCCCTTTTTTTTGATCGCCTCGGCAATAGTTTTTTTTGAGTTTTGAAAGTTTTGAGCCTTGGACACCTTCAGGCCAGTGGGAGGGACTTAGCTTATTTTCACCTGATTTTTTTTAACTTGATTTTCCAGAGCCACCAGTTCTATCATTAGGCCGAACAAATTTCAAAGTTAATTCCAACTTGGTAGGATAAAATTGTAAATTTTGTACTTACATGTTTTCTTTTGAAAATTCGGATATAATTGTGTAAATTTGGAATAATTTTCAAAAATGAAATTTTTTGTTAAATCTGGTCTTTTGGAAAATCTTCAATTTTTGGTGAAGAGAGATTAATTTTTGTGATGATGAAATCAAATTGCAAAATCGATTTTTAGGCTCTAAGAGAAATGATTTATTTGTGTTAAAATGCTAAAATTGCTTAGCTAAATTGATTGGAATTAAAATTGCAAAATTTGGCTTTAAATGGGTTAAAATTGCCTTGAAAACTTTTTAGCCTTTAATGATTGGTAATTTAATATTGAAAAATGACTTTTGGTTAGCCAAAATCCAATTTTAATGACGTATTAATTACTAAATCCTCATTAAATGGAAATATTTAACACCCCAAAGGCAATATTTAATTTCGTTTTGCAATTTGGAACTAATTGACAATTTAAAAAGTTAATTTTCATCATGGAAAAATTAATTTTGGTTAAGTATTTAATTGTTGGGCCAGATTTGGAATTAATTATTTGTTTTTCTTTCTCCCAGGGTCCAAGTCGGCCAGCTAGGGAGGGTTTGTGGAGTTGGCTATAAGAGGAAACCCCTTCCTCTTCTTTCCTCACTTCTCATCTTCTCCTCCTTGCTTTTGGGCGATTTTTATTTTGAGGGCAGATTCCTCCATTTTTTGGGCAAATTTTCTTCTTGGAGCAGCTCTTTGGTGTTGAGCGATTTTTTTTGCAAGGCAGTTTTTTTTCCATTTTTAGCGATTTTTGTCTTGAGGGCAGATTTCTCTTCCATTGGCGATTTTTCTTAAGGGCAAATTTGGCCCTTGTCTTGGGTATTTTTGGTGGGAAGGCAGATTTTTCATGGTATTGGCAATTTTTTTTGCAAATTCTGATTTTTTGCAAGGAGCTGCGATTTTTGCCCTAGGTTGGGCGATTTTATTTGAAGGTGAATTACATGATAAATTTCTGATTTGCAAGTGGATTTGAAATTCTCAAGGTCTGATTCTAAATTTCGAAAAGTCGCTGTCCAACTATTGGTTAAGGTAAATTTTAATCATCTAGAGTTGAAAGGGGTCCTTAAGTTGACATCCTTCGTTCGTTCTAGTCTAAGGATTGTTTCCCTTGGTTCTACTAGCCCCTTGGTCCACCACTCTACCATCCCGTAATAGGGCGACAAGATGGAGGATGTTAGTGCAAGTAAGAATCCCAAGCAGACAAACACTAAGAAAGACAAAGAGGATATGATGCCTAAAACACCTTTCTTCTCAAAAATGAAGCGAATAACCGACACTGATATCGGTACAGTGGACATGATACGGGTGAAGGACAGACTGAAGGAAGGACAATTCCCCTTGGCAAAGAAGATACATAATGAGATTGCACATCACAGCCCAGGTGTTGATACTTCCATTACTACCATGGTGAGCGACATCAAAGCAACACTTGATTTTGAAGATATCAGAGAAGAGGATATCAATGAGACAGGACTTGGATCGAAATTGGATGAGTTAGGAAAGGTTGCTATCAAGAAGAAGCATTTGGGCACCCTTTCCTCTCTCAATGCTTTTATTGGATTTGCAAGAGAATATGAGAAGGATCATGAAAAGATACAAGTAGCAAGCAGCGTGGTGAAGTTAGCGGAACTTAGGGCGAAGCACACACCTTGCCCTCCTATAGAAGAAGTTAACGAAAGGCTAGCTAAGTTCATTGTCTTAGCTAAGAAAATGAAAGAAAAGGGAAGATTTATATTAGAAGATCATTTGATGTAAGCCCAAGTGGCAATTTCTCTTTCTTTTAGAATAGGACAAGTGTCTATTTTTGATTGGCCACCATTTTGGTGTCTTCTCATTGGTTGCAACTTTTAGACTTTTTTCATTAGCCCATTGATGAGGTGGCAGCTTCTCATTGGCCGATAGGGTGGCAACCCTAATTAGGGTTTTTAGGATCCAATTTGGATCGTTGATCTTGTTTTGATCTCCATCGTTCGTTGTATTTTTGGCCCCTATATAAGGCCATTTGCTCTCATTTGTAAAGGGGTCGGAGAAATTGTTGCTAAGATAATACCAAAATCGCTCTTTTTTTCATTGTTGTGACTTGCATGGTG
The DNA here is from genome assembly GCA_028749045.1 of Cupressus sempervirens. NCBI lineage: Eukaryota > Viridiplantae > Streptophyta > Pinopsida > Cupressales > Cupressaceae > Cupressus > Cupressus sempervirens. The sequence goes on from CM053789.1 coordinate 55,493,985, forward strand.
ATTAAGAACATTAGGTGTTATTGCATAGTTTCTACTTCCACATAGTTAGATTTCTTTTCAAGTTGTTAAAGTTGGTTGCATTTTAAGTTGTTTAAGCAAGGGTAAAGTATAGTAGCATTGGTAGATGTTTGATAGGGATTAATACTAGACCACTAGCATTTTAGCGGCTATTTGGGAAGCCTTGTGTGGTAAACTAGTTCATTTTCCTTTGAAGCATTGCATCTATGGAGGTGGGGCCGCTGGTTAACCTTCATTAGATTCGATCCCCATCCATTTGCTAGCCTTCCATTCATAGGAGTAGGAGTAGGAGTAGAATAGTGAGTAGCTGGGTAGTCTAAGTTGAGAGAAGGAAGTTAGAGAAGTAAGTCAAGTATCAGAACACACCCATTTGCCCTTCACCACCATGGCTTTCCCATTAACATCATCATTGGTAGACACATCCTCCATCATCACCACCATCAACATTATCTGCCACCCGCATATTTCACAAACCGAACTACGATCTCCATTATCCCACCAAAGCCTAAGTCATCTTTGAATGAACAGCGTAAGGCCGCCTACGTGATTACCAACAAATCACATCGATAAAACTAAGTGAGTATCCACAGGTGTAGGGAACATTGGAGTTACTCTCATATCCCATGAGCAATAGCTTTTCAAGAGAGGAATTGTATGTTTGATACTCCGTATCGGACATTCAATTACTAATATGTTATGTAGTGATACAAAACTTGCATCAACATTATTTGGTGCTAGAAGGAGGGCCTGATCGAGGTTCATTGGAAGGTTGAATTGAAGTAGAGATTGATGAGGAATGAGCTTTCAAAGTTAGATTTGAGATGAGATATCTCTTTTGTTGATGCGAGTTTTGTGTCACTACATAACATATTAGTAATTGAATGTCCGATACGGAGTATCAAACATACAATTCCTCTCTTGAAAAGCTATTGCTCATGGGATATGAGAATAACTCCAATATTCCTTACACTTGTGGATACTCGCTCAATTTTATCGATGTGATTTGCTGGTAATCACGTAGGCGGCCTTACGCTGTTCATTCAAGGATGACTTGGGCTTTGGTGGGATGATGGAGATGGTAGTTCGGTTTGTGAAATATGCAGGTGGCAGATAATGTTGATGGTGGTGATGATGGAGGATGTGTTTGCCAATGATGATGTTAATGGGAAAGCTATGGTGGTGGAGGGCAAATGGGTGTGTTTTGATACTTGACTTACTTCTCTAACTTCCTTCTCTAAACTTAGACTACCCAGCTACTCACTATTCTACTCCTACTCCTATGAATGGAAGGTTAGCAAATAGACAGGGATCGAATCTAATGAAGGTTAACCAGCGAAGAGTAGAGACATGTTCCTTGACAATTTGAAAGATAATAAATCACAAGGATCTCACACTCAAGGTGCAACAACACAGACTTAAGGGAGGCCTCATCCTAATTCGGTGCATGTAATCCAAGACGCTCTAGAAGCGAATATGACAAACTCGTCTCAAGACATCTCATACGGAGAAGTAGGAAGTTCTACATAAGAGATTGCATATAGCGATATCAGTGAATTCAACAGAAAGCCGAGACCTCAACTAGTTTACGTGGCTTAAGGATCAATGCCAACAGAGCAACAAACTCAAAGGAATCAAGACACGATAAACGATAAAGAAAAGGCAAAGAAAGAAGAGGCCACTCAACTGACAGATTTCGGAGTGAAGCCAAAGCAAGTGCATAAGACACCCATAGTGTATTATCAAGGAAAAGATGAACTAGCCCCATTCTTGCTATCAGTAAGGATGTTCGGGAAGTTGCTTCACAATTGCTTGATAGATTCAGGAGCATCAAGTAACATCATGCCTTTGAACATTTGCAGAAGATTAGGAATTACACCTTTGGGCTCCAACAAAAGAGTTACTCAATTGGATAAGACGGAAGTGCCGGTAGTGGGTGAGCTACACAACATACACATGCAGTTGGCATCTGATCCAAGAATGGAACACATGGTAGACATTTCCATGGGAGATGTGGCCGATACCTATGGATTGATCCTAGGTAGAGATTGGGCTAGAAGATTGAATGGATATATGGCAACAGACTTCTCTCACATGTGGCTCCCATGGAAAAGACTAGCTAATCAAATCAGAATCGACAACACCCCAAGGTTGAGATTGACAATCGCGGAATATGAGGAACCAAACGAAATATTGTTTGTTGAAACAAATATGAGCACCTACAGACCAAAGAAGGCAGAAGTTTTGACCATGAACATCATAAGGGAAGGAAAAGATTCCACCAAGATCTTGATTGAGTCAGATCCAGATGCTTAATCCGATGAGGGTGAAGGCATGTTTGAAAACTTTAGGAACTTTGTGACTAGAACTGTACAGCAAGGAATGGAGTCGGGTAACCGAACACCAGTGAAGAACTTATTATTGCCCAACTGGTGCAGAATTCACAATGCATTCCACTCGGAGTTATCTTGCTCCTTGTGTACAGTGGCCTCAGAACAAGTGGAAAAGAGAATCCTAGGGGCTCTAAGATGAGAAGATCAACATGGCAAACAGAAGGTTGAGATTCAACGAGTTGATGAAGCAAAAAGCAGCGTGATGGGTGAAATAAAGAACCAAATTACACCACCCAATGCAGAAATAAAAGAAGATAAGGAAACAGATGAGTCGAAGAATTTACAAGAGATGAAGTATCAAGAAAGCAATGGAGTATGGACTCTAAGGTTCGATGGTTCCAATACTAAGCAAGGAGCCGGAGCTGGATTCGAGTTAGTCAGCCCAACAGGGGCAACATATTTGGAGACACACAGATTACAATTTCCATGCACCAACAATATGGCGGAATATGAAGCATTGATTCTAGGCTTGTTGTGTGCTATCAAGAGAGGTGCCAAAATACTCCATGTACTTGGGGACCCATATCTAGTAATTGAGCAGATAAAGCAGAAGTTCGCTTGCCATGACAAAAGGTTGAAGAGGTATAGAAATCGAGTCTGCGATTTGATAGAAAGCTTTGATACCTTCAACATCAAGTTCAGCTATAGAGCAAACAATCAAGTGGCAAATGCCTCCGCACAGACTGCAAGCTCACTAGCACCAATTAAGTTGGATGGCTTGAAGAAGTTTAGGGTTAAATTGGCATCGGTTCCATTAGTACCAGACAATGTCAAGAATTTCCAGTTGTTAGAAGATGATAGGCATATTCTCAAATTCTTGACCAATTCAGATGTCTTACTGCACAAATCGTTGATGGTGAAGTGGATGAAGAAGCAAAAATCGACGTAGGAGTGATGAGCCTAAAGACCAACACTATTCCAAAGGGAATGATTGAATTGGAAAGGCTATTTGACAGGGACCATGGTGCAAGAGCACCCACATAAAGTATTTAGGTCAAGTTTTATGCACGTGTCGACTCGAGAAATTTATTCTGATTTTGTCATTAGGATAAGATCTTTTCTTGGAATTTGTTTAGATCATTGTGGGGTCATTCTTCCCCATTTTATATCAATCTAGAGTATTCTATAGACTGTTTTTCCTATTTTGTAATAATCTAGAATTTTTCGTAGACCGTCTTAGCAAGTATAAATAGAGTTTTAGGTTTAGGTTTAGGTTTAGGGGCAAGTCTTTGGAATATGAAATTACGGGAGAAGAAATTTGTAGGAGAGCAAATGTATTTACTATTCATTTGAAGAATTAATTAAGAAGAAATTTCAATATATATTTCTTGCTGGTGCTGGTTCCTTTTTGATATTGCTTCCGTTGAATTTATCTCTACATCATTTTTGGTATCAGAGCTCGGGGGAAGCTCCCGAGGCAATTAGATTTTACGTCTGGATCGGAGTTAGAAGCTGAAACATCAAACATGGTCACCAATGCTGAACTGGCAAAGAAGATGCAAGAATAGGGGAAAATCAATAAGTGGTTATCAGATGAATTTGAGAAGATGAAGGGCCGGATGGAAAAGAAAGCAAAGGTTTCCTCAGAGCAAGAGGAAGAAGGGGAAGAAGAGGATACCCCTGAGCAGGAGGTGCTTAACTTACCTGCAGACTGGAGATACTTTATAGAAGCCCTTGAAAGAGTTGGTAAGAAGGATGCCAAGGGTGACCTACCCATCTTCTCAGGAAAGATGGATGCTGGTGCTGTTGTGGATTGGATAGAAGCCTTGAACAACCATTTTGAATGTGAAAATATAGCAGAGAAGGATAAGGTAAAAATTGCCAAGTCAAAGTTGAAGGGACCAGCCCTCACTTGGTGGAATTTCATTCAAGGAGAAAGGGTCAAAGAAGGTAAGAACATGATAACTTCATGGGAAAGGATGTGTGTCAAGGTGAGAGAAACATACTTACTTGAGGATTATGAAATCCAACTTCATTGAAGGAGATAAAGTTTAAAACAAAAGGAGCTAGATGTCATTGCCTATATTGAAGAATTCCAAAAACTAAGCCTAAGGGCAAAGCAGAGTGAATGTGAAAGTGTAAAAGTTGCTAGATATCTCAATGGATTGAAGTTGAACATTCAAGAAGAACTTAATTTATTATGTCCAGATACAATACAGAAATGTTATCAACTAGCATTGAAGGTGGAAGCCAAATTGAAAAGAAGGCAAGAACAAAATAACAGAGGAAGAGGAAGAAATCAAAGGGGAAGAGGAAATTTCCAAGGAAGAGGACAAAACCAGGAAGATCATAAGGAGATAAAGCAAGAAACTAGTCAAAGGGAAGGAAATTTTAGAGGTAACTTCAAAGGTAGAAGAGACAATTCAAGAGGTGGATTTGGCGGCAGAAGGGCGAGTCCAGTTGTTTGTTTCAATTGCAATAAAGAGGGACATTATGCATCTAGGTGTCCAGAGAGAGCTAGTTCAAGTTCACAAGGTGAAAGAAGAACATATTTGGTACAAGATGATGAATACCAAGAGAAGGAGATGATTGACTCAAATAGTGTACCTAAAAGAGGAGAAAGTTTAATGATGAGAAGAACACTTTTGAAAGTGCCTACTACCATGGAACCATCACAAAGAAAAGCTATCTTTAGGACTGCTTGCAAATCTGGAGGTAAGGTATGTAAAGTCATTATTGATTCAAGATCTACTGAGAATTTAGTTTCTCTTGAGATGGTTGAGAAGTTAAAACTTAGGAAAATACCTCATCCTTTTCCTTATAAAGTTTCATGGCTAACAAAAGGTCAATAAACTCTTGTAAATGAGCAAGCATGGGTTGATTTTCAGATTGGAAAGTATAAAGACAGAATTTTGTATGATATAGTTAACATGGATGCATGCCACCTATTATTTGGTAGGCCTTGGCAGTATGATTTGCAGGCACAACATGATGGAAAACTCAATATATACACCATCAAGAAGGATGGAAATGTGATTAGATTGATTCCATTTGCTGATCACGAGGAAGTGGAATAAAATAGAGGGAAGCCAAAATTATGATGGTTGATAAAAAAGAATCCTTATGGGACATGAAGAATGAACCTAAGCCTTGTTTTCTTTTGATGCCTAACCCACAACCACAAGAACTCGTTGGAAATGACAGAAAGGAGGCTGAAACAAAGAAGGCAATTCCTAATGAAGTGAAAGAACTTTTGGATAAATATGAAGGTTTGATTTCAGAAGGTATGCCAAAATCTTTACCACCTATACGAGACATTAGTCATTGTATTGATTTCATTCTTGGAGCTACTTTACCCAATAAGGCTGCATACAAGATGACACCACAACAGAATGAAGAGATTGCTAGACAAGTAAAGGAGTTACCCAATCCTGGTTTGATTACGAAAAGCTTAAGCCCATGCGCTGTACCTGTTGTTTTGGCACCCAAGAAAGAAGGAATCTGGAGGTTGTGCATTGATTCTAGAGCCATTAATAAGATTACAATCAGATATAGGTTTCCAATGCCAAGAATTGAAGATTTGCTTGATTGTTTGGGAGGTGCAAAGTATTTCTCCAAGATTGATTTAAAAAGTGGGTACCATCAAATAAGGATAAGAGCTGGAGATGAGTGGAAGACAGCATTCAAAACTATGATGGATTATATGAATGGAAGGTAATGATATTTGGACTCTCTAATGCTCCTAGTACCTTCATGAGACTTATGAATGAAATACTCAAAGACTTCAATGGCAAGTTCGTCATAGTATATTTAGATGACATATTAATTTCCAACAAGACAAAGGAAGAACACCTAGAGCACATTGACATGGTTTTGAGAAGGTTTCATGAGGAGAAATTAGTAATAAATTTGGAAAAGTGTTTGTTTATGCAAGAGGAGCTGACATATCTAGGTTTTGTGATCTCCCAAGGTAGCTTGAAGATGGATAAAAAAAATGTAAGTGCTATACTATCCTGGGCACCCTAGAGAACAATTGGAGATGTTAGAAGCTTTCATGGTCTTGCTACATTTTATAGGAAATTCATAAGAAATTTTGGTCATATATGTGCTCCTATGTTAGAAACTATTAAAGGAGGAAGGAAGTGTAAGTTTGCATGGAGTCAATCAAAAAATGAAGCTTTTGAATTACTTAAAAAAAAGGTTAGTGAGTAGCCAATTCTTTCTTTACCTGATTTTAACAAAGTTTTCCAAGTAGAATATGATGCTAGCAAGGTTGCTATAGGAGCAGTTCTAAGTCAAGAAGGAAAACCAGTGCTTTCTCAAGTGAAAAACTCAATGAAGCCAAGCAGAAATATTCTTCCAATGACCTAGAAATGTATGCATTGGTTCAAGCTCTCAAAAGGTGGAGACACTACTTGTTGCCAAAGGAGTTTGTTCTGTATACAGATAATCAAGCACTTAGTTTTTTGAATAGCCAAGACAAATTAAGTCATAGGCACATGAAATGGATGGAATATTTACAAGCATATACCTTCACCATCAAGCATAAGAAGGGCATATCAAACAAGGTTGCTGATGCTCTTAGTAGAAGGAATCTAACTGTCTCCCAAATACAGCTAGAAAGTGTAGGAATTGAAGCACTCAAGGACATGTATGTAGCAGATCCAGATTTTGGCGACATCTACAAGGTATGTATGGAGTTTGGTGAAAGGTACCATGCTGATTTTCCTGAGTTTTTGATACAAGATATACTTTTTTTCAAAGGAGGACAACTATGTGTACCCAGATGTTCTATGAGAACAAACATTATCGAAGAGAAGCATAGTGGAACAATGGGTGGATATTTTGGTTTGGATAAAACCTTAGAATTGGTTAGAAGGTACTACTATTGACCTAAACTTCAGAGTGATGTTAGAAACTTTGTGGAAACATGTATGATTTGTCAAAGGGCCAAAGGAAGGACTACAAATGTAGGGCTTTATCAACCTTTGCCAATACCATCTAGACCTTGGGAAAGCATAACGATTGATTTTGTAATGGGCTGCCATGAACACAAAAGGGGCATGATAGTGTATTTGTTGTAGTAGATAGGTTCAACAAAATGGCTCACTTCTTACCATGTAAGTCGACCAATGATGCTTTTCATATAGCAGATCTCGTTTTCAATGAAGTCATAAGGATTCACGGGCTACCTCTCAACATAGTTTCAGATAGGGATGTGAAGTTTGTAGGACACTTTTGGAGAACTTTATGGAGGAAACTTGGAACCAATTTATCATTCTCATCAGCCTACCACCCTCAAACTGATGGCCAAACAGAGGTTGTTAATAGAACTTTGGGCAATTTTTTAAGAACACTCACAAGACAACATGCAGCAAAATGGGATGTAATCCTTACCCAAGCTGAATTTGCATATAATGACTCCATCAATAGAAGTACAGGAAAGTCACCATTTCAAGTGGTATATGGAATTCATCTTAGAGGGATTTTTGAGTTAAGAGATATGAGTTCACAGCAACAAGTTAGTGCCCAAGGAGAAGAATTTGCTACTGCCATAAAAGAAATCCATGATGAAGTCAAAGCACAACTCCAACAAACCTCTGACAAGTATAAGAAGTATGCAGATTAGAAATGGAGAGACACTTAGAATTTGAAGTGGGAGATTTAGTATGGGAAAATCTCAAGAAGGAGAGGCTACCAAAAGATAAATCTATAAAACTTATGTTGAGAAAACTAGGTCCTTGTCAAATATTAAAGAAGTTTGGACCAAATGCTTATGAGATTCAATTGCCACCTGAGATTGGCATTTCTCCCATCTTCAACATAGCAGACCTCACACCATTCAAAGCACCCACTGAAGAAATTGATACAGGATAGATTGCTAATACAAAAGACATTCAACGTCTACCATTTAAGCAGACACCACAACTAGAAAGGATACATGACAGCAAAGTCATTAAGCAGAGAAGAGGAAAGGAGTCCAAGTAGTATTTGGTAAAACTCAAAGGTTATTCGGATGTAGATGCTGTGTGGATGACTGAATAAGATATCAAGAAGCAAGGTACCACTCTACAAGAGCTCATCTCAAGTGGGCTTGAGATCAAATTTCCTGGGGAGTATGGTGCAGGAGCAACCACATAAAGTATTTAGGTCAAGTTTTATGCACGTGCCGACTCGAGAAATTTATTCCGATTTTGTCAGTAGGATAAGATCTTTTCTTGGAATTTGTTTAGATCATTGTGAGGTCATTCTTCCCCATTCTATATCAATCTAGAGTATTCTATAGACTGTTTTCCTATTTTGTAATAATCTAGAATTTTCCTTAGACCGTCTTAGCAAGTATAAATAGAGTTTTAGGTTTAGGTTTAGGTTTAGGTTTAGGGGCAAGTCTTTGGAATATGAAATTACGGGAGAAGAAATCTGTAGGAGAGCAAATGTATTTACTATTCATTTGAAGAATTAATTAAGAAATTTCAATATATATTTCTTGCAGGTGCTGGTTCCTTTTTGATATTGCTTCCGTTGAATTTATCTCTACATCAGACCAATTCCACAAAACGCAGTATCAACCTATAGGAGGCAATGAGTGTGAAAAGGTTAATTTGGGAACAGAAGATTGTCCCAAAATTGTCCACATCGGGAAAGTTTGTACACCTAAAGAGAGGGCGGACATATTAAATTTGATGAGGGAATTCCCTGACGTGATTGCTTGGGGATATGAAGATTTGAAGACATACGATCCTTCCATCATCACACACACGATTCCATTGAAGGAAGGGAGTAAGCCATTCAGGCAGCAACAAAGGCCAATCAACCCTTTGTTAGAACCATTGATATATCAAGAAGTGAAGAAGCTGCTCGATGTGCGAATCATCTTCCCAGTGAGATACTCAATGTGGGTTGCCAATCTTGCCCTAGTCAGGATGTCATGTCCCCATTTTTGGTGACAGTTCGATTTAATTAATTTAATTAATCTGGTTGTCTAAAATAATGAATATTTTAAGGACGACTAATTAATTATTTTAATTAAATAAATAAATATTAAAAGATAACTTTATATTTAATAAAGTGACTTGGATTATAAAAATATTTAATAAAGTCACTTGAGGGATAAGATAAAAAATGTTCTAGAAGTCTCTGGAGAAGATGGAGAGAAAAGAATAAATAGGCACCCCGGGGCTCCATTCGAATCAAGCAGTTGTTTATCTCTCATGTTTTCATATTGTGATTCAATCACAGGTGCATTGTGGAACCTAGGGTTTCTGCAATTGTCACAGTTGGCCATTGAGAACGAAAACTCTCAATTGGTGCGCAATTTTGAGGGTGTGAAATATCATCTGAATTATTGCTGATTGGAGGTGACATTCAGTCATTTCATCAGGTCGATTATTGGTGGCTTAAGGCCAACTTTAGGGTTTAAGCATCACTGTTCATTTAGGAAGCAGCAAGGATAGAGTTCGTCATCATTCCACAAATTGTTGCAGAGATTGGAGAGAATTCGGGAGGAATTAACTTCAAATCAGGAATTCGATCCAGAACAACAGGACAAGAAGGTGCAATTTGTAGAAGATATTATAGGCATCAATTTATTTCACTTGCAAGCAAATTCAAGTGGCTGGATCAGGTTTGGAATGCGAGTCTCAGGTCAGGTTCGGATGACCTATCATTGAGGATTACACGGGTTGCTTGGACGAGTCGATGGACTTCAAGACCCTACCCGTCACAGAATGAGATCCCATTAACAACGAACAGACTCGCTGAAACCAGAGTCCTCTCATTCGGCATTGCTCATCTTCGAGAGATTCGTACTACAACACGACCGTCAGTTACCTGTTTGGGACTTAAAGAGAACGCAAGAATATACCGCGGGTTTGGAGATTAGTCGCAGACTTTTTCGGGAACTCAGCGGAAAATCGTGATTCAATATTGGGCGAACCCACAGACATCATCCAACTCAGCCAACTAGTCATCATTTGGAGAGGCTTTGAAAGGGCGTCCAGCACGATTTGGTAAACCCGTCAGTTACTACATCAGCCGGACACGGAGAAACCTCAGATACCCGCGATTTCCATATTGGAAAATGCATGTGCAGCTTGTGATTTGTCCACAAGGAATAATGTTGTAAAATCTGTCATTAACATGCATAATCATCAAGCGGCTAGTTTCGGAAGTATCAGTACAGCCTCAAACTAGTTGTTGCAGATCCAACATTTGAAAGAAGAAGGTTTTGGATCAAGCTCTGCATTATCCAATTATCAGTGGACGCCAAAACTTGGGTAGGAATCCATCGCGGGTCAACAGCTCCGACTAGAGACTGTGGTGACAATCGTCAAAGAACCGTGCGGCAGTTGGAGTGGGAAGCGGGTCAAGAAGATATCTAGTCACAATCCACGCCATTTGCGTCCATCACCGTTGGAGATTAGGAAAATTGCAAATTTGGATAATTCGGCAAGTAGGGCGAGGAGCAATCCATATTGGATCATTTAATAGGAACGGCCAGAATCCATAATCACTGGGTGGGCATCAGCACGCAGAGTTGCAGAGAAAAGCATTCCTATAAATCTCAAATGAGAATCAAGTTTAAGCTTTGAGAAAGTATTGAAGCAACGGGATCAAAGCTTCTAGGATCAAAAACTGTGTATGGACACTATTATCCTTCATCTTCAATTGTACAAATAATGTAAGACTTTGCTAATACTGAAGTTCGTCATATAGCCATTTAATAAGGTGAATTTGTCTAAGAGTTAACAGTTACATAATAAGTATTTAATGATTCTTCCATAGCCCAGAATTAGAGACTTCAGAGCCTGATCGCTAATTGTTTGACAAAATGTCTAACCCTTGAAGATTAAGATTTTGGTGTTTAAAGAGGCAATAACTTGTCGGGGTTATTTCACAGGAAGAAGAACAGAGAGATAAGGTTGTGTGTTGATTTCAAAAACCTGAATAGAGCATTAGAAATGGACAATTACCCATTGCCATCACTGGACGAGGTTTTGCAAATTGTGAACGGAGCTAAAATGATGTCATTTATGGATGGATACTCGGGATACAATCAAGTGATAGTCGAAGAGGAAGATAGATTGAAAACGGCCTTCACCACAAAGTGGGGAACTTTTGCATACAAAAGGATGCCTTTTAGCTTGATCAATGTGGGCGTAACATTTTAAAGAGCTATGGACTATGCCTTTAAGGACTTAAAAGACAAATGCATTATCATTTACATGGATGACATAACTGTATTTTCAAAGAATAGAGAGGATCACATTATGGACTAGAGGAAAGTTTTCACAAGATGTAGAAGGTTTGGAGTCTCTTTAAATCCGAAGAAATGCATGTTTGGAGTTACGGAAGGAAAGCTTTTGGGACATGTGATTTCAGGGAATGGTATGATGATAGATCCAGAGAGGGTGGAAGCAATTTCCAAGCTTGGCATACCAGGTAGCAAGAAAGAGCTCAAATTGTTCTTTGGAAAGATCAACTTTGTGAGGAAGTTCATAATTGCATTTGCTGAAATTGTGAAACTGTTGAAGGACAGACTAAAGGAAGGACAATCCCCCTTGGAAAAGAAGATATACAGAAGCGGGATTGTACATGCAATGGCTTTTCCTCCTACATTGCCGTGTCCAGAATTGATTATGGAGTGTGCATCCAGGTTTGATTTAAACAGTAAATCCATCATTTTTGATGAAGGGAAGAGAGTGTTGACCAACATTGGCGGACAAGCAATCGAAGAAACATTCAACATTCCCTAGCACAAAAGCATGATAGTTGTGATGATGGATCAGGTAGCCAAATCATTTCAAGATAACCAAGAGGCCTATTTCACGCATCTAAAGGAGAATTTGATTCACGAGGGAAAGAAGGGAGTTAACAAATCATCAAGGTTCACAATGGCAGATTTCAAACCGGAATATGGTGATCTCGTCGTTCTTTTCAGCCGGATCATGGGCCTAGCTCAAGGTATGCAATTCGGAAACTGGATGTACTTCTTCATTGATGAAATTGAAAAGGGAAAAAGAAGATTTGATTGGGCTAGGATCATAAGCGAGAACTTAGAATTGTAACTTAGAATCGTACAAAACCAAAGGCAATTCTACATGGGATCCTATCTGTTTTACTTAATTGCTAGATTGTATAGGAGTTTGGGACTTGAGGCCTTAGGAGAAATTGGTAGTGGGCTGGGGGAATATTTGGTGCATGAATGCTATTCGCAGCTCCATTTGCACAACTACAAGGATTACAAGATATTTTGTGATGCCTTCGCCATGAAGACAGTAAGGGTATTACAAGGGATTCCTGCTAAGAGACTTTCACCGGAAGCAGAAGCAAGAATTAGGAACTATGGGAGTTGGTTCATCCAATTTTCATAATTTACATACATTAGAGTGGCAAGAAGTACAGTTTGTCCCAAGAGACTCCCAAGGTACCCACCTGACAAGGTATTTTTAATGGAATTGGCTAGGCAACTTGAGCACTATGATAGAATAATGATAAATGAAGGAAAAACGTACGTTACCTTCTCAATCATAATTGGCAATGATAGTTGCCCCAATTGGGCCTCCTTTGCAGCTGCGGAGGAGGAGTTGGAATGGTACCATCTAGGATGGTATAGAGCAAGGCAAGGATTTGATCCTAATTGTCTTAGCAAGGTATCTCATGGAAATGAATTCAAGCATGTTCCCACTATAGAAGATTTTTGGGCCAATGCCAAGGATGAATTTCATGTGAGAAAGCTAGCTTTCTCAAGGCTGTTGGTGAACATGATGAGCGATATCAAACGAAGAGGCCTTGATATCTCGGATCAATTGGAGGATGATGGAAATGTGCTAAGAGAAGATTATAATGCAGTAGAAGGAACATAATTGAATCCAGTGGATTGGGATGACCATCAGGATCCTTCCTTGGAGGCAGTCACAAGGGCAGTAGATTTACATACTGAGTTGTGTTATAATGAAAAACTAAGGAAGCTACAAAGACAAAGATTCCCCTTACCTATGAGATGATGAAGCCAAAAGAGAGACGAACAGAATCAGTTGGACAAAGGAATGAAGAAAGTAGCCGGCAACAGGAAACGGTTAGAAATGTCAAGAAGAGAGCATTGGAGGTAGAGAAGGGCAAAGAACATTCGGAACCTCTGGCCAAGAGACAGCACGCAGTGCCGTCAAGAGAGTATAATTGAGGCTAGAAGCCAAGAGGTCAATTCAAGTGATAAAGGGGTGGTGGTAGAGGTGAGCTCTGATTCAGAATCAAGTGGTTATAGTGAAAGCACCGAATACTCCCCTCTCTCACAAAACCAACAAGGAAATGATATGGCAGAAACTAGGAGAGAAGAAGATGGGCCAATCGACATTGAGGCAACAAGTCAGGCACCCAAGGCCGTTGGTGATGCTTTGTTAGTTGAATCAAATCCAAATTTGGGGAGATGCACTGCACCATTATGGTTAAGGTAAATGCTTATGCCAAGAGGCGAGGTGGTAACTGCCCATACAGTTGAAGACATCCAAGGATTAATAGAAAAAGGTGATAGTGAGAACCAAAAACAAATGGCAAAGATGGTGGCAAAGGTAATTATGAACAACAATGATGGTCATCGAAAGGTTCAGATTGCTATACCAACAGTCAATAAGGCAGTGGGTGAAATTGCGGTCCAAGAATATGAGATAGTAGAACACAACTTGGGAATAAATACGGATGATATGGAATGTGAGGAGATCCAGGAAGGTATAGCATTAATCAGAGAAAGGTTGAGGAAGGCAAATGAAATAATAGTAAAGTTGGAGGACAAGAACAAATATTGGAGAGATTGCCAACCCATCCAACAACTGCACCAGGCAGCCCTTCCTCAAGACAACAGGAGCAATTCAGAAGAGATATCAGCTCAGCTACATGAAGTCAGGAATTAGATCTATGATACAATCCAAGATGTGTGAAATTTCTTGCCTTCCTTCATCTTGACATTCCAGTCATTAGTGATTGTTAGAGACAAGTTCAAGTTATTTGAAGAGGAGTGGAAAGGTTTCCTTCCTATCAAAGATTTGGCTATTCCTAGGCTATAGGCATTCATTGGGCTACCAGAAGCATATTTGGAGAGGGCCAAGTTGGTCAATGAGAGAGGATTGAGTACAGTTGAATCTTGGTTTGTTGCATTGACTACCAGATTTAGAACACTTGAATAAATACATAATGAGATTGCACGACACAGCCCAATCGTCGACACTTCCATTTTGACCATGATGAGCGACGTTGGGATGGCACTTGATTTTGAGGATATCAGAGAAGGGGATATCAATGAGACAGATTTTGGATCGAGGTTGGACGAGTTAGGAAAGGTTGCTATCAAGGAAAAGCATTTGGGCACCCTTTTCTCTCTCAATGCTTTTATTGGATTTGCAAAAGAATATGAGAAAGATCATGAAAAGATACTACGAGTAGCAAGCAGTGTGGTGAAGTCAGCGAAACTTAGGGCAAAGCACACACCTTGTCCTCCTATGGAAGAAATTAACGAAACGCTAGTTAAGTTCATTGCCGTAGTTAAGAAAATGAAAGAAAAGGGAAGATTTATATTAGAAGATCATTTGATGTAAGCCCAATTGGCAATTTCTCTTTCTTTTAGAATAGGATAAGGGTCTATTTTTGATTGGTCACCATTTTGGAGCCTTCTCATTGGTTGCCTCATTGGTTGCCACTTTTAGACTTTTTCATTGGTCCATTGATGAGGTGACAACTTCTCATTGGCCGATGGGGTGGCAACCCTAATTAGGGTTTTGAGGATCCAATTTGGATCGTTGATCTTGTTTTGATCTCCACCATCTATTGTATTTTTGGCCCCTATATAAGGCTATTTGCTCTCATTTGTAAAGTGTTGGAGAAATTGTTGCTAAGATAATGCCAAAATTCGCAATTTCTTTCTCATTGTTGTGACTTGCATGGTGATTAAGAGCCTTTTGCATTATTGCATGTTTTCTACTTCCAAATAGTTAGAGTTAAATTTCTTTTCAAGTTGTTAAAGTTGGTTGCATCTCAAGTTGCTAAGTAGGAGTAAAGTAGATGGATAGTTGAATGGTAGCATTAGTAGGTGTTTGATAGGGATCAATACTAGACCACTAGCATCCTAGTGGCTTGTTGGGAAGCCTTGCGTGGCAAACTAGTTTATTATTCCTTTGAATCATTGCACCCGTGGAAGTGAGCCTATTGGTTAGCTTTCATTAGGTTCGATCCCAGTCCATTTGCTAGTCTTCCATCCATAGGAGTAGGAGTAGGATAGCAAGTAATTTAGGACTTAGAATTAAGGAGAAGAGAGTTTGAAAGACACCAATCTTAAGAACCATTCACCCTCCACCACCATCAATTTCCATCAACATCATCTAGCATTCACACCAAACCACCATCTCCATCATACCACCAAAGTCCAAGTCATCCTCAACAATTTGTGTAAGGCCGCCTATGTGATTACTAGCGAATCACATAAAACTGAGTGAGCATCCACAAGTGTAAGGAACGTTGGAGTTATTCTCGTATCCCATGAGCAATAACTTTTCAAGAGAGGAATTGTATGTTTGATACTCCGTATTAGATATTCAATTACTAATATGTTATGTAAGTGATACAAAACTCGCATCAACAATACTTTTGTTATAACTAATGTAAGTTAATATGTTCAAGAGACATGTCTCTTCAAGAGACATGCCTCTTTATTTCACATATATATATTCATTCATATAATAACTTGGAAAACACATAAAATTTCTACTAGTGCTATTACAAGTTATAGATTAGATTAATCGATCCTTTCATCAACAAATAGGCATGGTAAGCCCACCTCAGCAATGTGCTTTCAATTATCGTTGTTTGATGTATCCAGGCTGGCAATGGAAATTTCTGAATAGGTGTTTGATACAACAGACAAATCTGAACAAACACTATTAGTCTCTTTTTTTGCTGCATCTGACAGAACTCGACAAATGAAGTCTCCTTTCCAGCTTCTCAAAGGACCCATGTATATAATCCTCAATCAGCAAACACACAGCCTATATTCTATCCATATGCTTGCAAATATACTCCAATATGTTTTCTTTGTTAGTATTATTTTGAATAAGCTCTTGTCAGTATTATTGCTTTCGGACTTTTTAGATATCTAACGCTTATTGGGTTCTTCAATGTGCTGCACATCCATTAGAATAGAAATACTTTCATCTGTAGTTCCTGTACAAGGTAGCATTTTTCAGAGTAGAGTTTAGATTATTTTTAATTTGTTCATTATTTTCTCCAGCTTTATCCAAATGTGGGAAATTTATCTCTTGAAGCAGTTACTGATTCAGGTGAAACTACCTTTCCTGGTACTGTCTCAGAATATAACTTATCTCCAGTTGAAGTTTCAATGTCCTTTACCGGGAAAGGTGAGCCGATGAT
This sequence comes from Cupressus sempervirens, assembly GCA_028749045.1. NCBI lineage: Eukaryota > Viridiplantae > Streptophyta > Pinopsida > Cupressales > Cupressaceae > Cupressus > Cupressus sempervirens. Next base: position 55,510,745 of record CM053789.1, read on the forward strand.
TGGGGAATGACTAGAGCAAGAAATTTCTGTTTCAGAAGACTCCTGTTGTTGCATCCTCTTATTTCTCTGGCCGTTATTTGAAATATCACTCTGGTACTAAGTCAAACCACCTCTTGATGTTTGGAGCACACTTGGAAGAAGCATTGGCAGTAAAGAGACCCCAAATGGACTACCCTAAAGACTAGACTTGCCCAAACTAATGGTTTTTGCGATGTCTTTAACATCAGAAGTACGTAGACCACATATCTAAATTGTATCAATCTCTACACACCAGTTATTTTGCAATTGTAGCAAACTGATGGTTAGGGAAACACAGGGTTTAGAATTGACTATCTCAACAGTAGCTTCAGGGCAAGATGCTTTAATATTATGAATCGAATTGTCTCTGTCAAATGAAAAACTATCATTCTTATTAATGGTTTCTCCAACATCAGTAGGATCATCATTCTGCATAGCCAACTCATCACGGGCAGTGCACATATATTCATTGGAGCACTGATCTCTGACTGAATGTTTAGTTCAAATATTCGAGCAGTGCTCCATGCATAGACACTGTACTGACAACCCTGGTATTTGTTTATCATTCCATATGTTGTTCCAATACTCCCATCATGGTACAGGTGGATAACATAGTTGGAGAAGGTTGCGAGTTCAATCTCAAATTTTATAAAACTATTTGTGCCGAGCACGGAATCAGCCGACACATAGGATGGGAGAATCTCTGTGGGATTCGATTGAATAGTTTGTGGCTTCTCTGTGCTTTTGTCCAAATTCCAAGTTTTGCCACAGCTTGGTAACGCATTGTTGGAGTTGCGTGGTCCCAGCTCAGAACAATATGCTACCAAATGTTCTGGAGCTCCTCCATTCCAATCAATTTGATCAAGCAATCATAGGTGAAAAGTGTTATTCCTTGCATTACTATGCCCGTTTCTCAATTTGCATGCAAATATCACTGTATAGAGAAAACCCAAACTTCATAGAACTTGAAAATACCACCTCTGCAAACCACACACACTATACATATTACAAACTTATGAACATATGGTGTCTTCTGAGGCTACATCGCCACATCCTAGATATATCTCCATCCACTCTTTTAATTACTGCATTCCACCCGTGCACTTACATCTATGAATATTGTTCTGGGCAACTTCGATTTGGCTACGTGGTGTGATGCATATCGTGTATTCTGTAACTATCATTTTATATAAAAGAACATTTCCTTAGAATGGTCATTAATCTTAAGGTATTCTGGCAAACAAATGATCGACATTTTCTAAGCATCCTCTATGTTTAAAGCTTTGATTAAATGTTGTTTCTTTCAGACACTCCTCATGTGTTGTATAGACTGAGGCACTGCGGAGATATAAAGGTAATGGACTGTCATGTAGGTTGTCATATCGAGCTAGTTGGGTGTATAATAGTATATCACCTGTGCTGCATATGATTCACCTCTATCTTACATTCGCAAAGAAATTTCTAAAGCCTTTTAAACAAATTTGTTTTGAACTTGTGTGTATGATTCAGTATGCATGTATGCTGGACCTTACCAAAGGATGGATGCTCATCTATTTTTAACATCTCTTCTGTCATTGTCTACCCACCATGTTGTCAGCCATCATTATGTGAAAAAGAATTTCACCATTAATGCCATTGGCTCTTTGAAATGCCACTTTGCTTCTTCAAGAAATCTACTTCTTTCAAATCTCTAATGCTTTTTCTCAAACATTAGCGTACTTTCTCTATTATGGTATTTTACCTAGCATGTCGCTGCCACTGATTCTTCAATCAGGATTTTCAATCCTATACATTGTGCAAATGAGAGTTCTAACTTCTATCTTGTAATAATAATCATATATATCAAACGTATGAGTATCTCATCATAGGATGATTACATTGAGCAACATGATATGATATTCATTACGCCCAATAGAATATTAAAACATGTTTAGTTTTTTTAAACAATTTTTTTTTTTTTTGGTTGGATAGGGCACACCTAGCTGTTGAGGGGTCAGGGACTTCTTCCAGCCCCCCCATCTCAGGGGACTTATTCCCCACCCCTTAGGGGACACGAGGACACCCCCCTGTCCTTGGTATGATGGCGACCCAATGGTGGCACCACTGGGGATGCAGGAACACTGTTCCGCTGTCCCAGGTGCATCCCGTCTCAACGTTGGGAAAAAGGGCAGGGACATCCTTGATTTTTTTTTTGATGTATCAATCTAAAAGATAAATTTTGGAGGCCTTGATTAACTTCACATAACTTTTAACTCGGAGCTCCGATTTAAAAAATTCAAACTGCTGGGAGAAGCTAGGAATGAGCTGGAGATTTTGGAATCATAAAACTACCAAAGATTTGATAAACCATTGACCCTTACAAAGCTCAAAGTTTGGCATCTTTTGAATCAAAATGATGAATTTCTGGAGGTTTGACCCTCGCTGACCATGGGAAATATTAGCCACAACATAGGTACCATGATTCCATAAGCTACCTGAGTTGACAGGAAGAGACTTTTAAAATTTTGGTCAAGGCAACAAGAATATAAGGTCTTTTAAATTTTATCATTTGATATCTTGGCTTGGTACCTTTATGAGTCCTTTGAATAGTTTGGGACTGTATTATGCAGCATCCTCTGTTTATTCATGTCTATAAAAAATTACACTGTTTAATAGACTCATAATCTTAACAGTCTTCTTCTTTTTATTCAGCACCCCTCATCTAACTCTCTAACCTTCTACATGGACTCCTATCCCCTAAAAACTTCTGAACTGGGAAATCCTCCCCTTAATTGCCCCCTATCTGACTGGAAATCAACACCTGACTTAACTGGAGAGTTGTCTCCTAATTAATCTCCATGTGGATTGAAATTAACACCTGACTTGGAAGTTTCTCCTTAGTCGTGTGAGGAATTATTCTAGCCTTAAGTAAGACTAGGTAAGAGAAGATGACGTTTCAAAGTGATAGAATTCAACCACGACTTGTGTATATAGGAATTTCTTGGCACCTCCCTCTCTACTTAGTCATTCTTCAACTTTATAATACTCTCTTGGATTCAACTATTGATTCATCTGCAAAGTTTCTGATTTGTCTTGTATTAGAGAGAATAGTTAGAGATAGAAGAGAGGAGATATTGAGTTGGTCAATATCAATTTGTGTAATGTCCCTGTCTATGATATTTTTTATTTTCTGATTTTGTGTGCAAACTGAAATGGTATAAATATAGAGAGCTACAATTACTTATGATAACCTCGATCAACAACAACAAAAATAAGCCAGAAACTCAATTAATTTATTCACCCACTGTAAGGCCCCTCATTGCTTCTGACACCAAAATTGCATTACAAATAATTTTCTTAATTAAATTGACAAAAGACCAACTTATTGGAATGCATGTGTTCTAAGGTTAAAAACTGATTGTCAGAATTATAGAGTAAAAAATTACTAAAAATATTTATAGATTCATAGTGGTCTTCAAGTTTAAGTGGTAGGGAGCCGTGGGGACAGGCAAGTCTCAAGGTTGGCAAACAAAATTCCAGGTTTTGGGGATGATGGGGAATGGCTGCTATTATTATAATTTATAATGTACAAGACATTAGACACAAAAATCCAAAATACTTAAATTAAAATAACAATTCAGTGATTCCTTAATCCATCTAATAAATTAATAATTTGAAGCATGGATCATTATATTAAGACACCAAAAAAAGAAAAATGTTGCATCTTGCATAGTGAATGCTTACATTGAGCAACAAGTTCAATAATTAGTCATCATCTAATCGATATTTCGAAAATTGCTTTTTTGGCTCTTCCTCTTCTCTTTTAGTCACATTGCACAGCCTTTACATTTGCAAATTGTATTTACTTGAAAGCTTCTAAAACCTTCTCAACAATCTTATTTCTGCTTATAGCATAAGAAACAAGCATTTTTTACAATTTTGTACTTATGAGAAACATGCTATTACAATTGTGCTTAGGTCTTTTATTAATACAATATTGTTCAAGTACTCTTCATTTTATATGGTTGCATTCAACTAAGATTTTGAACTCATGGTTTGTATTACTGTATACAAGTACATGCCACTTTTTTTCAAACTCACTAACCTGTCTCAAATTTGCTTGCCTCTGCAGGTTTTTGTAAGTAGATTAATCAGGAATTTTCCAGACCTTTTCAAACAGGACTTCAGAATAGTCAACAAGAACACCATATAGTTATTAAAAAGCTTATACTATTCAAATACTTGCCTAGCAAAATGTTATGAATACAACACATTATCAAAAACATGTTGCCCAGTTTGGGCTTTTGTCTGTTTATACCATAACAAACAATCATCTTATTGATTTTGTACTTATGACACATATATAGTACTTTTTGTACATGACTCCTATAAATGAAACTTGTCCTCGTGTTGAAAACTATGGGGACTACAGATATAATTACCAACCCTTGAATTATTATTCCCAAGAATAAGAAATCTCTTGTTTTATAATGCTTATGGATGTTGCAGAAATTGTCTTTATCTAAATGATTATTAAGACAATTATGGGGACTATATATAATATTATAAAGAACCTTGAGATCATGTTTTCAGATAAGACCTCTATAACGGACAAATTTTAGAGAATTTTCAAATAATAATTAAACTCTACTTTTAAGATTATATGTCATTGAGCTGAGCTTAGATGTCCTTTGTGTGAATGTTGGAGTTTGGCACTCATGAGGAGTTGGTGTCAACCTCTCTATGGAGTGGACTTGTGGTGTTATCTAATTGTTTGAAATAACATATTTTGTAGACATTATGAACAAAGCATATAGAAGTTTTAAGCAATTGAAAATTAAGCACCTCGCCACCTCTCCTATAACTTTTGAGATTGTTTTGCCTACTATTGTAGTCACTTGCTAATGTCATTTTTAGGAAAACATAAAGAACATTACATGTTTGAGCAATGGTCTCTATACATCACTATTTTATGCTTTCTTATTTTAGTTTAGATATTAATTAGTCTTTGCTTTATAAAATGGAGAGTAAAGTTACTGACTTCTTATTTGTAATTGTTTCCTTTAATCATCCTAACCCTATCACAACCTTGCAACTGCATGCCCTAACTGCATGAATCCATACAGTTTGGACATTGCCCTTGCGAAATAGCGATTCAAGACCTTAACCCTCATCACAACATTACGATGGTTAAGAGAATTTCTCCTATAAAATCCATACCCGACTGTTAGAAAGGCACTTGTACCTCCACTGGTCTTGAGGGTAAATTTCTAGAAAACTATAGTCTTCTTGCAAACCTTTGACATAGATCACATTTCCTTACTAGTATATGAACATCCCTAAATAGGGTGGCCACCAAAACCCAATCCTTATTACCTTGTGGGCATTGGTCTTAGCCATGTAATGGCCTCCATACGTACCATTATGCATCTCATTCAGGATCATTATTGAATCTTCTTGGTCTACACACTTCAAAAGCACGCCCTCTGCACTACACCATAACTTACTACTAACAGATATATATTTTATGACTTGAAGCTTCAATGCTCTTTTTTCATTATCATTCATCTTAGGAGGAGCAAATATAAATTGCAAATAATGGATACCATCTTCATACTAGTCACAAGAATCCATATCATAGACATTTGGCCTATGGTCATCACTTACCCAATTTATCTAGTTTGCATCGAAGTTAGACTGTTCCATTTACTTTGCTAGTCTTTGACCTCTAAGAAGCTTGGTGATTTGACATCAATATCAAATACCAAGATTGTATTAATCTATTTGCACCTCTTGCCTGACACTTCCTATTGAGAAAATATATCCTTTACAACAACACTTGGCACAAAAGCCACCACTATTTGTCCTACTAAATAACATAAGGTCTTTATTGCCTTAACAAGAGCATAAGCTTATTTCTTAATAATATCATACCTCAATTCTGCAACTTGAAGGGAGTTTTTGAAAAAGGTTATTGGTTGTTCAAAACCTTCCCTCATTTTTTTGAAGTAACATTGCTGCTTTTGTGTGGAAAGATGCAAAAGAAAATATGTGCATAGGCTTTCCATAATTAGGTGTTCTTAGCATAGATGCATTTTTTATTTCCTTGCTAATTTATTAAAAATAAATAATTGGTTCTCCATCCCACTTAATTTCTGCTCCTTTCTTGAGTGTCTTGGATATGGGCCTACTAATTTCTGAAAAATTAGTCACAAGCCTTCTTAAGACATTTACCTATCCAAAAAATGACTAAATTCCTTTCACATTTTTAGGTCTGGGGACTTTGTTTATTGAATTAACCATTTTATGATCCATTCTTACCCCATCATTTGATACAATATAACCCAAAAGATTTCCCTCGATCACCCCAAACACACTTCTTTGGATTGAGAGAGATACCATATTCCAAGGCTTTCAAAAAGATCTTTTCTAAATGTCTACAATGTGTTGGAAACTACAATTGAGACAATTGTTATGTTGTCAATAATGTCAAATCTTATTGGTAAGACAATTTCCATCTAAGTAGAGTGCTGTATCAAGATGATTGATGAAGAGGTTTTGAGGACATAACAAAAGGACTTAGAGGAAAGGTTGAGTTATGATGAACTGCAATGATCACTTGATTAGTTAGAGTTTGACAAGATAATTTGATTGTTTATCATAACGTAAGTGGAGAAGACAATTAGACTGTAGCCTAGAAGAAGTAATCAAAGAAAGACCAAATGCATAGGTTTGATTGAGAAAAAGAGAAGATTAAGGAACTTGAAGTTTATGCTGAGCAATGCGAGAGTTGATCGAGCAATAGTTTAAGCTGAGAAAATTTTGGTTTTGATTGAGCATCAGTATTGATTGTGTTAGAAAGTCAAGTCCACCAACATAACTAAGAGGGGGGGGGGGGGGTTTGTGTGTGGCTAATAAGTTTTATCAACCTTATTAATCCTTAACCATGTGAACAATATAACCAACAACTATAAGAAGATACCATAAACAATAACACTAGATATGTTAACTAGGGAAACCCTTGTTAGAGGAAAAACCCCAGTGGGGATGGTACCCACAAAATGATATACTAATTTTCAAAGTTCCTTGTAAGAGGATGAACTCTATTAGGAGCCAATGAAATACATTTAGTATATATCGATCCCTGTTAGGAGACTTTTGAATCATTGTTAGGAGATTCCAATCCTATTAGAAGAATCTAGAAATGGTAGTCCAACTTTTGGGAGACATAACTTTTGATCCAGGACTCTGATTGACGAACCGTTTACATTTTTGGAAAGCACTTCAAGTGCTCTATAGGCTTTTGGATGATTTGATATTTCCCCCTTTTTTGTGCTCATACAAGGTTGTTTAGAGCCTCATGTTACGATCTAGAGTTGTCGTTGCACCAAAAGATCAACCTATTGATGCCCGATACAACCACTAGACTTATAGGCCATGTCATGAATCTCGAAGGGGAAGGCTGGTGGTTAGTCCAACAATTCCCCCCTTAGCGTTATTCGAGGGGATTCGAACTTGTGACCAAGCTCTGATAGCACTTGTTACAAGCTACAGTTGCTGTTGCACCAAAAGATCGACCTTTTAATGCCCGATACAACCACTAGACTTATAGAACATAGGAGGTGGTTAAACTGTCATGAATCCCAAAAGGGAAGGCTGGCAGTTAGTCCAACACCTCAAATCTGACTTTGAAGCATTCTTAAGGGGTCTCCAAACAATTTAAAATTGTAATAAATTTCAAACCGTAAAGCCTTTTGACCTGATTCTTTTTTTGGAATACTTTAAATTATAAGTACAATCATCCCTCCAACTTACACCCTCTAACTCATCATAATTATGGCTCAATTACAAAATAACCTATTTTTTACACTGGCACACATCCCGGGTTGTTAAAAAATACTAACCCAGAAAACCAATAGTGGAACTATGAGAGTTGGAATCTCTATTTGGCCCAAATGGGTATCCATAAATACAAACACATCAAATAGAAATTAACTATATGCATATTTTTGGGTGATACAAGATTGCCCTTACACCACTGGATGCTCCTAAATCAGACACCTAGGGTAAATTAAAAAGTGGCCCTATCACTTTATAAGTGGTAGAGGAAAACCCAAATGGGTAACCTCCATCTTGGATAACCAAGTTGAATCTTCCAATGATTGTCCCTTCCACTTCACCAGGTACTCCTCATACTACATGTTTCTAGTGATCCGACTTACATGACGATCTAGAATTTCTTTGATCTCCTCATAAGTAGGAATGGGACATGGATCCAGTATCAAATTCTCCTTTGCACCATCTTCATGATATTTTGTTAAGTCTGCAATACTGAAAACAAGGGAAATATGAATTCCATCTTTTAACTTCACTTAATATGCATTTCCTAAATCATGTTTCTTCAAAATCTTGCAGGGATCAAATTTCTTCATCTGTAGCTTGTTGTAGGTTCCCATTGGAAATCATTCATTCCTCAAGTACACCATAACTAAATCTCCAACTTGGAACTTATTATGTCTCCTCTTTTGACCTTCACTAGCCTTATATCACAGGTTCATCTTGGCAATGTGTGCTCATACCTCCTCATGTAGGTTCTTGACATGTTCAACAAAGTATTCTGCCTTAACACTAGTCTTCTCTCCTTGCTCCATCTTCCTCAACTCTGGTGCATTCCTTGGACTACTCATACACAATTTGGAATAGTGATCTACCAGTACTCCTATGCATAGAATTATTGTAAGAAAATTTCGCTTCTAGTAAAATCAAATACCACCTCTTGAGCTTATCTCCTACTAAACACCTCAACAAATTTCCTAGACTTCTATTTGTATGGTGTAGTATCTTAGTGTGCTAAGAACATTAATATAAATCTATCATTCACAAACTAAAGAAATACAACAAATGTATGAAAGGACAAAGGATACACATAAGGAGAAAGCAAACCAAGTACGGTGAGCTCCCCAAGTGTGACCTTGGTGCTTAGATGTGTCCAAACTATGGTAGATGTGTGCTCAAACGTGCTCAAGCTTCAAATGATGGATTATGGTCAAGTATGAGGGAGAGTAAAGTGTTTAACAATAGGGGCATGGGTGGATTTTGCCATTATAGATGGTATGTTGATAGTTTGTGAGCTCTCAAAATAGCATTATAAGTTTGCATGGGAAAGTGGATGATTTGTGAGAGGGGAAGGGTCCAATTTATAGGCTAAGGCTGTGAGGATGGAGGGTCAGGATGCAAGGATGGAGGAAGGATGAGGGAAGGCTAGGATTGAATCAGAGGGAAGCACATGGATTGTGCTTTCTCAAATTCATAGTCTTGTGACAAGTGTCACAAGGGATTGGATGAGAGAGAAGGGTCAAAATGGGTGGTCAAAGGGAGTTATGAGAGAGGAGTGTGGAAGAGGGATGCAAGAGGCGTTAAAGAGCCATTAATGCATGTAAGAGCCTTAAAGTCTCTTGTGTAGGAATGTAAGGGGGATGGGATGAGAGTTTGACTCTACTTTGGGTTAGGAAGTCTTAATCCTTGGTTAAAGTTGTGCATATGTTTAGGAAGGGTTTAGGCTTAGCTTAGGAGGGGGTTAGGATGCAAGTGACATGTTAGAGGGATGCAAGTGGGTTAACACTTTTGAGGTGGGTTTATTAGTTAGCTAAGCAAGGTTAGCATGGGTGAATGGGTTGGATTTGGCTAATCATAGGGTTTTAGGAATAGTTAGGGGTTGGGGATTGATTTATTAAATGATTTATTTAATAAAAGGGGATGTGGAATTAAATAAAAAAGGCATAGTGCAATTATTTAATTTAATAGAAGAATAGGGATTCAATTGATAATTAGACTTTGGGTTGTCTTTTGATTTTATCAATTGGGCTATAGTTAATTAAATAAATCAATTAATTAGGGGATGACAATCAATTAATTAAATATTAAATACTTATTCAATAATGTCCTAGAAGATGACTAAATAATATTGTTTTAATGATATAATCAGATTTAGGTGTTACACTATTTAGTAATTCTATTTGTCCACCAATCTATGGATGATGTGCAAAATTGAATTTTGATTGTCTTCAACTTCTTCCACAAAGTCCTTTAGAAATATCCAACAAATTTAGTATCTTTGTCAGAAACCATACTTTTTGGGAGACCATATAGCCTCACCACTTCTTTGAAAAAAAATCTGCAATAGGCACCACATTATGAGTCTTGCGACATGGAAGAAAATGCACAATCTTGGAGAACCTATCAACCACCACAAATACTAAGTCATTACCCCTTAATCTCCTTGACAACTCAATTAAAAAATCCATACTTATGTCCTCTCAAGGCTTTAATGGAACAGGTAGTGGCTAATAGAGTCCTGTATTATGACTAAATCCTTTGGTTGTTTGACATACTCAATAACTTTGCATAAAATTAATGGAACAGGCAGCAGCTAATAGAGTCCCGTATTATGACTAACTCCTTTGGTTGTCTGACATACTCAACAACTCTGCATAAAATTATTCACATCCAGTGATAACTGAGGCCAAAAATGATATTCACTAACAATGGAAATGGTCTTATCTCGACCAAAGTATCCCATCTCTCCACTATGTTTCTCCTTTATCAAGTTGTCCCTTGTGGAACTCCTTAAATAATACAGTTGGATACTTTTGAACAACATACTATCTTGGATCATGCAATCCAACCACTTGGCCCTATGTAGAGTAACATGATCTTTACAAGCCTTCCAAACCTCTACAAAGTCAATATCCTCAAGGTATAGATTCTTGAGTTCATCAAACCAAACCAATTCAACCTGCATTTTTGTCAGCAACAATTGTCTCCTACTTAATGCATCTGCAACTCTATTAGTTCTCCCACTTCTATGTTTCAATACAAATGTATAGCTCTTCAAGAACTCCACCCATTTCAAATGTCCTAATTCAATTTTTCTTGGTTATTTAGGTACCACAATGCCTGATGATCAATATACAAGACAAATTATTTTGGCAACAAATAATGCCTCCATTTCTTTAAGGCTTGAACTATTGCATAGAACTCCTGACCATCAACATAATACTTCTTCTTTGTATCATTCAAATTTTCAATAAAATAGGCAACAAACTTTCCATCATGGCTCAACATAGCCTCAATAACACTACCACTAGCATCACAATCCACTTGGAAAACTTTGTTAAAATCAATAAGTGCAAACATGGGTTTCTCTGTCACCTTATTCTTTATCAGCTCAAAAATCCTTGCAGCTCAATCCACTTGAACTCTTTCCTATCCCTTCTTATTGTTTCAATTAGTGGTGCACGTATACTACTGAAATTATTGATGAAATTCCTCTAAAAACTAGTGAAACCATGGAATGACCTCACCTTAGTGGCAAACATTGGAGTAGGCCATTCTAGGATGATCTTCACCTTCTCGGAGTCCATTTTGAGACCTTCAACTGATACAACAAACCCCAAATAGACTCACTCGTGACAAAGCTATACTTCTTTAAATTAATCAACAATTTCTCTTCCCTCAACCTCTCAAGGACACTGCGGATGTGCAACAATTGTTCATCCAGAGACTTACTGAAAATTAATATTTGATTCAAATAGACAATAACACATTTTCCTAGAATTTTCTTTAGTACCTCATTCATAAGCCACATGAAGGTGCTTGACGCATTGGTCAGTCTAAAGGGCATGACTAATCACTCATATAGACCCTCCTTGGTCTTGAATGCAATCTTCCACTCATCTCCCTCTCTTATCTATATTTGGTGATAGCCACTCTTGAGGTTTATCTTTGTGTAAGTACTGAGCTCCACTTAAGTAGTCCATAAGATCATCCATCCTTGGCAAATGAAATTGGTACTTGATGGTTATTTTATTTATAGCCCAAGAGTCTTTACACATCCTCCATTCTCCATCCTTCTTTGGTGTCAGTACTGTAGGTACTGCACATGGATTCAAACTCTCTCAAATTAGAGCTTTCCTCAACAACTCCTAAACTTGTTTGTTTAACTCTTGAGTCTTAGTAGGAGTCATTCTATTAGTATCCTTGTTAGGCAAACTAGATCCAAGGACTAAATCTATTTGATGACTGATTTTCCTTATTGGCGGAAAACATTCTAGGACGTTATCAGATATGATATTTCCATAGTCACTTAATAGACCTGAGATTTCAATTGGAACTTCACTACTACCTTCCTTATCCCTTATGGGAATTAAAGCATAACACATATGCTAATGTTTCATGCCATCCAAAAATTTTCTTCAATGAACAAGACATACCCTAGCAGTATTGCATACCTTTTCATCCTCCTTTATCAAGGGCTTCAACTTGTGATGAACTCCATCCTTTGTCAGAGAATAGGTGTTTGTATGACCATCATGTATAGCATGCCCATCATATGGTCACAACCTTTCCAACAACAAATGACATACATCCATTAGGATGGTGTCACAAAGAACCCCATCATGGTAACTCCCAATCTTGAAATTTAGTAAACATTGTTCACTAACCAGGACCTTATGATCATCTTGCATCTTGACAATTCAATATGGATTGGGGTGTTTCTCCCTCATGAGCTTTAGCTTTGAGACTATCTCCTTTGACACTAAGTTGTCAGTGCTCCCACCATCAATAATCACATCACAACATTTACCCTTACACTTATATCTGGTACAAAACAAACTCCTCCTTTGTCTAGGTTCAGTCTCATTGCTCAACAAGACACTTTCATTAACCAAAACCTCTCCTCTTTCTACATCATTTGAATACAATGACTTATCATCATCATCCACATGAACAACCCTTGCTTGACCATCATCTCTCTTATCTTTCCTTCCTTGACATTGAGGGAACTCATAGGCACGATGGCCTTCTCCATTACAGTGAAAATATGTACCACGAAAGCCTTCTCTTCCCAAACCTTGTCCATGTCCTCTCTTCCTCTTTGGTCTGCAAAGTTTTGACTACGAGAGCGGTTGAAACACTCATTCCTTTGATTTTGGCTTGTATCCATATCTTCATTTTTCTTCTAGTCCTCATTTCAACCTCTGAAAGACCTACCACCATCCCTTCATCCTTAACTACTCCCTCGTTGCTTTCCATCAATTTTTTTGCTTAGCTTCTCAACTTGCAAGGCAAACTAGTATGCATCTTCAATGCTGGTCCTTTAACTAGACTAAGCTCCTCTTGAATGATAGGTCTTAACCCATTATGGTAATGGGAAACCTTCTTGTTTGCTTCCACATACCCATCCTAATAAGGAATAAGTAAAGCTTTTCTGTATATTCCTGGACCGATTTTCGTGTTTGCTTTAACCTTTGCATCTTCTTGAACAAATCAACCTCGTAGTCAACATGAATGAACTACTTCTTAAGTTTGTCTACCATGAGATCCCATATTGTGATTTTATCCATCTCTCTTTTATTTCTCTATAATTGAATCTCTTGCCACCAAATTTTGGCATGACCCTTCATTCTGGCCTTCTCAAACTTAACCCTATCAGGGTCCGCAATATCCTCATACTCAAAATATTCCTCTAGAAAGTTGATCTAGTTGATCAACTCATCTGGGTTTTGATTTCTTGAAAATGTGTCAACCTCAAGTTTAAGTCTTTTGCCTAGCTTGGCAATGGCCCTCAAAAGATCCTCCTCTACCTAGTTCAGGATTTCTCCTTCTTCAAGAATAACTTTAAGAAACCCCCCTTGGAAAAAAAGTGTTAAATCTTGGCAAATCCAACATTATTTTAGGGTGAAAAAATAAATTTCTATTGGCAATGTTTATTTCAAACTTGGAAAATTTTAAATTTCATTGGTGAATTTTTTTCCATCATATAAAATTTTTGTAAAACCTTCGTGAATCTTTAATTATTGAAGAAAATCATGACCAAAAGTTTGAATACCTAGAAACCATATTTTATATCATCTAAAACATAGTAACTCATTTTAATGACCAGTAGATGATTGCAAATCGATGGTATAAATCCTATTTTAGGCCTAAATGTTCAAGGACTACAAGTTTTAGACAAAATCTCTGGAGTAATAACACCTGCCCACAATCAAATCCATTTTAGGCCAAATCTTAAAAGGATAAAAACTTACTTGGGAAGTCTCTAGAATAGAGACACGTGCCAAGTATATGTACTCATCATCTAACCTAACTTAAAGTTTTACCATATATTGGTAAATGTGACCATCGAATAAGAGACAAGCCTAAAAAATTATGGGTGAAAAGACTTAATTTAGCATGTGGAAAGATTACAATCCATTGATGAAGTCATAGTCAAAATAAAAATGATTATGTATCATTATTGGTGATTGGTTTGAGCATGGGACCCAGTTTTCATAAAGTGCAGGTGACATTGCCACCCCAAAAGTGTAATTTTTTTTGCCAAATTTAGGGTCCTTGATGAGTAAGATTCGCCATTTGGTGAATATTTGCCACTAAAGTAAATCCAATTCTTCTTCCCCTTCTTCAACAACATTTCCATATTTTTAAATTTTCCTCCTCACTTTCATCCCTTATGGGAAAGATTCATCCCTCTATGGATCTCCTCTTGCAATGCCTAAACTTGTCTCTGGAGGGCTTTAACCTTAGGGGGAACACCTCTGCCCCTTTCACCATGCTCTCTTCATGGAGACATCTTCTCACAATCTCAAAATCCCCAACCACACAACAAGGGCCATAAGATCAAAATGATCTTTATCTTCCTCGTTCTTATGAGCCCAAAAGACTTTCAAAGGCTTTTGCTTCCACAAGGAGAGTAAGCAAATAGGTGAGGCTCCATCTTCATGTATAGATTAAATGTTTCACTTGGCCACTATAATATGAGTGTTCTATTGCTTTGATTTCATACTCCACTAGTATTTCCACCTTGATTTAACTTGAAATTACACTTGTAGATGTCATATTTGTTGTTATATTCAGGAACTTAATTGGTGAACTTCCCCTGCAATGGGAGAACAAAAAAATAACAAGATTCCGATTGAAACAAATGCTTGGAGGAAACTTGATGCTGCAGAACCAATTTAATGACTTTCTTCTCATCAGAAAGATGCTTGAATAGACACCCACCCAATCCTAAGTCATCTAAGACCATGTCACACATGATTTACAATAGTTTCACACAAAGACTTAGGGAGGTAACAAAGGAGTGAATTCTCAAAAATTTGCATAAGGAAAGCCATAGAGTGTTTGATGAGAAGAGAACCACCTAGGGGATAAATAGACATAAACTTAGACCAAATTTTCTATAAATATACACCAATCTAGGAGCTTAAAGGGGTGGAATGAAAGTCTAGCAACAATTGGCTCCTAACTAGGGACTTAGGCGTGCAAATGCCTAAGTAGGGACCTAATATCTTTGGTTTTATACAATTAGAATGACAAACACATGAAAAACAACTAAACTAAGTACACAAAAAAAGAAAAACCTAAACTAAGAAAGAAGGAAAGCGACTAAGCTAGGAAAGCAGTAAACATATTAAAAAAACACACACACATCAGAGAAGAAATCCTATGTAGACTAACCACTAACAATGCAGGGGTCACCTGCTTTCAATTATGAAACTGATACAATTTTAGGTCTTGGCCATTGTAGGAATATAGAAGGACTTCTCTTGTGGGATAGGCCATCTTGAATGAATTATTTTGATTGACTTGGACAATTTTAAAAGGCCCTTTATAGAGAGACTCAAACTTGTGATGCATACCTTTTGGTTCTCGTCTCTTGTCCCACAATAAGACAAAATAATCCTCCAAAAACTTTCTTGGTCTTGTCCTTTTATCAAAGAAGCTCTTCACATGCTTCTGATGCTTAGTGATGTGATCTACCAACTTCTCATGTTCTTCCTCTAGCTTGGTAAGGTATAGGATTCTCTTTTCTAGGCCATTTTACAAAATTGGATCTTCAACTGCCTATTGCAATTTACATACTGATAGCTCCAATAGAAGTGGAAGATTGGCCTCAACTCCATATACTAGCTCAAAGGGCGAAATACCAATAACTCTTTTAGGTGTCGCCCTATCTGCCCATAGTGCTTCATGTAGTTTCTTGTGCCAATTTATTTGATTATCAAAAACAAGCTTCCTCATGATGTTAATTAGGTTCTTATTGCTTGATTCTATCTGGCCGTTTCCTTGAGAGAAATAGCGAGAATGACTTAGCTGGATGCCATTATCATAGGAAAAATCAATAATTTCTATTGAAGAAAAATATGTAGCATTGCCCATTACTAGCTTTAGTGGAACACCAAATCTAACAAGAATGTTCTCTTTGATAAATTCATAAACTACTTTAGAAGTGTTTTTCTTTGTAGGATTTACTTCCACCAATTTTGTGAAGTAATAAGTTGTTGTAATGATATACAAATTGTTAGAAAGTATAGGATTGCCGTTGCACCAAAAGATTGACCTGTTAATGCTCGATACAACCAAAAGTTTTATAGAACCATAGGAGGTGGTTAAGCCATGTCACAAACCTTGTGAGGGATGCTAGCCCACTGCCAATAATCCCCCTCCCAGCGTCACTCGCTATGACTTGTAGGTTTTGAACCTATGATCGAGCTCTGATACCAATTGTTATAAAGGATAGGGTTGTCGTTGCACCAAAAGATTGACCTATTAATGCTCGATACAAACAATAGTCTTATAGAACCACATGAGGTAGTTAAGCCATGTCACAAACCCTACAAGGGATGCTGGCCCACTACCAACACAAATTCCTAGTAGCATAAGAAGAAATGATGGGACCAATAAAGTAATTTCCCCTCTGCTGAAATGGACCTTTAGTCACCACTGGTCTTAATTGTAGTGCAGCCAGTTGTGATTTACCAGTAAGCATCTTGTGTTTCTCACATTGGGCCACCCATTTGTAAGCATCCTTAAACATACCTGACCAATAATAGTACTGCCTCAAAATTTTGTACAATGTAATGATTGAAAAGTAGTGCCCTCCACAAGCTTCATTATGGAATGCTCTAAGCAATCTCTCCTACTAGGGATTATCCACACATCTTATAAATGTTTCATCTATTGAATTTTTGTACAACTAATTATCTCAAATAGCACACCCTAGTACATTTGGGTCCAAATTGTGATGACCACCTGTCGCCCAAGTAACAATACCATGAATTGGCTCTCATTAGACAAGCGTTAGACTTTTGCTATCCCAAATTGTGAGAAGCATAACTTTGAAGAAGGAAGTGGCAAGAGTTCATCTTGATGTTGCCACAATTGCAATAGTAGACCATCACAATTACATCTTAATCTTCTAGTCTTCCGTCACAATTGCGACAACTATGTTTTGGGAGCAATGACTATCCGTCAGAATAGGTCATTGCAATTGTGATAGGTTTGCAACAATTGTGTAGTGGGAATGATGACTATCCATCATAACAGGCCATCACAATTACAATGAGTAGCTGAATTATATAAAAAAAATTTGTTGCTTGTTCAATGATGTCCTCTTACTGGTTTTGGTTTCTCTGTTAGCTTTGAAGGATATGCTGGTCCTTTTACTGCCATTGAATCTAAAACACCAAGAGATTGACTCTTTTTTGCAAAAGTTCCATCTTTTCTTATGTGAAGTCCATTGATGTTAGTAGCCTACACATTGTCTTTTTTATGTTTCCCAATGCAATAGATATGGTCTAGTTTCTTTCTTGAAATGGATTTCCAACTTTTCTAGTCAACATGGTATGGTAATGGGTTGGTTGGGGATATAGGATTGTATGCCATACGTCTCATGTATAAAGACTTAAGATTTGCACATTACCATTAATGATATTAGACTGAGAGAAACCTTGATTTGAGATGGATAGTGAAAGAGAGGATTTCTTAGAAAATGTAAACAATGAGTATAGGGTTGGGATGCATGGGAGTATTTGAGAATGTTAGCAGCACAATAGATGGAAAAGTAGAGCCCATGTTTCAAAAAGAGGAAGGAATAGGAAAGGTATATTTGAGAAGATTATCAATTCTTTTTGCAGCAGTGACGATTGAATAACTCCTTACCAAATCTAGACATGTTTTTTGCCAGAAGCTAGCATCATTGTCTAGGTTGACAACATAGAAAACCAGTTAGATTTGCTTCATCATTGTCCTTGTAATTGAGAAAAAATTTCCATGTACTTTCCAGCTCTGAACCTATTCCACTTATTCCTTGAGCATGTCTTTTTCTTGTAACTCAGATACATTTTCCATGTACTTTGCAACCATATAAAACTTCTAGAATTTTTTTTTCATTCGAAAATTATTCTCTTTTAAATTTTTATTACCATTTGTTATTATACCAAATTTAGTGTATCCATTGTATCCATTGTTCCAACTCATTTAATCTACCATGAGATTAGTTATATTTCTTAATGTTAAAAGATATTAATATTTGGGTACTCAAATTTAAAATGGATGACTAGCTTCCCTACCCATTTACTTTCCCTTCACACCATGGATACAATTAAAGAAGGGGCTAGTTTCAATTGTTATGCATCCTTAAGGGGTCTTGGCAACCGATAGAAAGAGAAGCATTTGGCAGATTACTTGTCAACTTTGCCCCACATTTGTTATTAGCCGATATGCTATTATAGGTGGGAACTTCAATTAAAACTTGTCCGACATAGAGAATACTGGTGGTAAGTTGATTAGTGGTTTTCAGTTATCAGCCAATTTTTTTAGTGATCAAGAATTTTTTTAATCCTATCAGACCAAATCTTATATGGATCAAATCAGAGTTTTAAATTAAATGCAATCAAATCAAATCTTTGATAGATACAAATAGCGTGAAATAGGAAAATATGCAACCAAATCATATCTTTCATGGATACAAATAGGGCAAAATATGGAGAGCACATCGCTCATTCTTGCAATTTTTAAAGGAGTTTGATTATCACAGAGAGGAATTTAATAATTTATTTATGTCCATGGATTTTATCAAGACTGTATTTATCATGGTTGTTGTTCTTTTCATAGATAAAATGTGGTCATAGTCAGGTCATCTTTATTGCTCACTTCCTTATGCCTAATCATGTGGGAAAAATATCCAACTCAACCCATAAAATCGTAGTGTTTCTAGCTATGAATCCAACATGTGTTACTGTTAGTGATTCCTCCTATATCTATAGGTTATACCAAGTAAGTGCATAACAAATTTCTAATTTATCACATAAAAATTAATATTTCCAAATCTCTGTTGCATGCATATGGTATTTTATTAGCTCTAGAGACTCAATTTTGTAGATATTCTTTTTGTTTAGATTGGATTTAATCATTAGCTATATGGGTTTTCTCCTGGTTCATCCTTTATTAAAAACCTATTGTTGTAATATGGTAAATTTATCTTGCATACATTGCCCATTTCACTCATTCGAATTGTTCACAATAAGACAAAATTTGTGCGGAAATTTGAGGTGAGTGGTTTGGGATATTATCGAGTGTTTTTAGTTGTTTTCCCCAAATCTTGCCACTTTGGATAGAACTCAACACTTGACAATTCCCACATGATGGATATGACCTTTCCTATTTCCTATAATAGTGCCCCCAAATTATGTTTGTGTCAGCTAAAATTAGTTGAAAATTTTAACACTAGAGAGTATTTCATTTTATCACAAACCACTTGAGTTGTTTATTACCTTCAAAATGATTACATTATGGACCATATTGCATTTGAATATTAAAAAACTCAAAATTCCAAGTGTAGAAGTGAAACCATTACCAACCACCATAAACTCATTTTGTGGATTTTTGTGTTTTCCTTACACCCAACTATTCCTACTGAGTATATTCTCAATTTTGTACTTGAATTAAGCTCTAAATTGAATGAATATACATTTATCTAAATGGCCTTTTGTTAGGATTAAACTACATATAGAAATAATAGTTACATGCAAATATAACCAATATCAAAAAATAGTAGATCGTATAAAAGAGAACACAAGACACCAAGGTTTAACATGGTTCACCCAATCCTTGGTCTACATCCACCAACAAAAAGTCCAATATTATTATGATCCAGTGATTACAACTTGATTACAATCTGTAATCCCTTACAACTGAATACCATCGCAAGAACTGACTTTCACATCACACATTATGAAAATTCCTAACCCTAAGACTTTTTATAAAATATTTTTGCCACTTACAAAATAATAGGAAAATAGTAGTTGACACATTTTACAATATAAGGTCATTTTTGGCTTTGAGGGAGTTGCCTTCAAAAAGACCCACAGGGGGGTTGCTCCTCGATCCCACCCTATACTATGATAGGGAGTGCATCTAGGGCACTGCCCCAAGACCCCACAGAGGTGCTACCCCTTGACCCCATATTGAGGGTGCTACCCCCAAACCCTTGTAGAAATAATATGGCCAGAAAAATGCACCAAATAAACCTCTGAGTCTAATTAGGCTTCACATCACAACACGTTTGGTCATGCATTGATTGAGACTCTTTCCCATAAAGAAAAATAGATGACTTTGGAAACTACAAAGATAGATAAATAGGTCATTGACAGGGTTGATTAAAGGGTGAGAGAAAACACTAAGCATGGGTGAATATGAAATATATGGTAATGATCTATTTTTGATTAAGGAAAATAGGTTTTGAAGGGTGCTTGAAACCCTTTACAGATCAAATAATTTTTAATGAAGCTAAAACATAATTAAAAAAAAACCTAAGGTGAAACAAGTCGCCTACCAAAACAAGGTGACTAGCTGGCCTCATAGATAACACAATGCTCTACTACCACCTAAATAGGTTTTAAACGAGATCCTGAAACCCCATGGTTACAAAGGAAGACATTTAATCCAAAACCATGTCAAACTACAATACAATAGATCAAAGAGACTAGGAGAACCAAAACAAAAAGGGACAACCTCAAAAAGACTAGGTGAGCTATTAGAGAAATTTGAGCCTCAAGATTTACATTTGGGTCCTATCTTTTGAGAATGTAAAGAAATATCAAATGATGGATTGGAGGGCTTGACCTTTTTTCCTTTTACTATTGTCCATCCATCCTCCACCTTCCTACCAGCCTTTTGCCAAACAAAGTCATCCACACCAAAAAGAACCCACAAAACCTTCTTAGTTGGATAAGAAGTGCTACCACAACATGAAAGAGGTGCAACAACTGCCTCTAGAGATAGAGCCACATGAGGAGTAACAATCAAATCAACAATAGCAAAATTTGAAGGAGGGGCATCAGTATTGGTCACTGCCATAGGGGAAACATTTAAATCTTAAGGAACAACAATAGAATCTACCACCAAAGAATCTTGAGAAGAATCAACCAACCCATCCACAATAGAGGGAGCTTTTAGAACAGTGTAGTGTTCATCCAAAACCCCCACCCACAAAGAACGTGACTTCTTCGATCTAACCTTTCTAGAGGAGAAATGCGCTGCGAGGTGGCCAATCTTATGGAATTTCCTACATCTCAAGGGAATACCCTCAAAATCAAGAAGTTGAATCCAAGAGCCATTAGGAGAGGCCAAGTTAATCATTTTTGGGAGCCCCTTGGAGACCTCTATCTCCACAAGAATGTAAGCATATGTCATCCAAAACACATTGAAAGATGTAGTATCAACTAGTGAAAAGTCCCCAAGGGCCTCCCCAATAGCCTCCAAGATAGAATCCAACCATAAGTGAAGGGGAATATTGGGAAACCTTACCCATAGGGGAATCATGTTAAAGGATTCAATCAATGAATCAAAATCCACATACCAAGGTTTAGCCATCAAGGGGAACCTCTACTCCCAAGAGAAACCATGCTGAAGGTTGGCATTTTGATCATCAGTAGTAGCAAATTTCACAATGAAAAAGCCCCTTACAACAACAAGCACAACAACACAGGGCCCCAAACGCATAACTTGACCACCATGACTAGCCTCATAGGCTATCATATCTACATAGGAAATGACAGAACCACCCACAACTCCTAGGGAACAAATCTCCCCCCCAGGAATAGGAGAAGCCCTATCCTATAAAGCTATAGAAGGTCCGCCCCCCGCCATGGGCAAAGGGCCAAACTTTGCATCAAAGACTACCTAAGAAAGGGCAAGAGAAGCCTATAAAACACAATCAACAACATCACTACCAAAGCGATTAGACAAAGTGGGAGAAAAAGATAAGGAAGAAGTGGAAGTGGGAGTAGAGGCTAAAGTAGAAGTGGGAGTGGAATTGGGTGCCATTCTGTAATATATGGTAATGATCTATTGGGTACCATGGTAGTTACAATTAAGGAGGAGATAGGAAGCCTCCAAAATGAATACATGCTAGTTGAAGAGATTATTGAGGAGTGCAAATTTTTCTTCTTCATTGGCCATGAAACACCATCTTCACTTTTAACATGAACCATTTTTTGCTTAGGATGCATCAAGAGTGGCAAGAAGCATCTAGAAAAGAAGTCTTCAAAATCTATGGAAAAGATGTTCCCCACACTTGCAATGTGAACTAATTAAAAATTGCAAGATTAGTGCACCAAGTTTTATTTGTAATCTGAAACAAAATTGGCTAACTCTACAAGTAGCTATGGTTTACAATATTTGAAGATATACATTTCTTTGAAAGTTCTCAAAATAAGTATGGGAAATCAAATTATATAATAGATACTGGGAAGTCAAATTCAAAAGAAATGTCTCTCTTCAAATGGAATTATGAAATTCATAGATGCTTGCAACATCATTACAATCTATAAATGGTTGTCACCTTTTGAAAAAGATATATATTCATGGAATGATAGAAGTGAATAATTTTAATTTGATATTGTATACCCCCACCATATAGATAAGTAGGCACACTTACAAGGAAATGAAGCTGGGAGACTTCAATATTCTAACCAGAAAAAAACTTTTTGTTCCAATTCTTGCAATCCACAATGACTTGCAACTATGGGGAATGATGTAGAGGAGTTCAAGCCTCAATGCTTTGTTGGTGGTGCTACTAAGGCTTCTAAAAATCCATTGGCATTCATGCCATTTGGATTGGGACCTAGAACTTGTTTAGTCCAATTTTTTTCTATAATTTAAGCTAAGGTAGTCCTGGCAATGATTTTGTAGTAATTCTCATTTTTTGTGTCCCCATATTTTATTTATGAACTTGTCACTATGGCCACTCTACAACCTCAATATGGAGCTCAGATAATTGTTCAACTAAAAAATTGGAGAAGAGATTTAGATGAATGGTGATGGAATAGAGTGAAAAACCTTTCATTTTAAGAAATAAAGAAGCTAACTAGCACCCAAGTTAAAATGTAACATGAAATCATATTTGTATCTTGATATAGCAACAATAATAATGAAGGCATAAAAGATATTTCAACCTTATAAACTATTCTTACCTTGATGTTTAATTATGTTCAACAACTTCTACTTCATAATTAAAGTATTAAAGTGCTCTAGACATATATAGTGTTCTAAATATGCTAGGGATCAATCACCAATTTTCATCTCAGTGAACAAATATATTATATATCATGGCCGAGGATAAATGATGGAACTTATAGCTATTAGCATGAATGCTGATGATACTGCATTGGGGGAGTATCTTGAGCATTGGAGAACATTGACATGTTGCATTCATGACTGTGTTTGTCATTGATGAAAACATAGTATGGTATCTATAGATGACTGGAATAATAGTAGTCAGAGATCTTATGTTGTGTAGTAACTGAGTAAGAGTTAAGTGATGCCAGTTAAGGACATATTCTTGAGAGTGTCCTAATGACATCGTTAAGAGGACCAAGTCTGAGTTAAAGATGTATGACATTTATGTTTGATTTACTAAGAGTAGCACAGAAATGAAGCATTTGTTTGGCAACTTCTAATGTTTGCACTATATGTTTTAGCCAAGATATAATGAGGTAATGTGTAGTCAATGAGTGATAGAGGATAGTCAAGTGGTGATGTTAGCAAGTGTACAAGACCTGGAGTCACACGTGTGAATTTTTGCAATAGACTGTTAAGGAAACAATGCTATTATAATTATAATTAATTATATATCTTATTGTAATTAATTGGGAAAGTCTACAGGTTGACTCAAGTAATTATTATGAAGATATGGTATAAAGGAAAGATGTTTTCCCTGATTGTAAATGTAACTGATGTGTGTATCAAGTGTATAACTTGAAAAGTTTGAAGAGGAGTAGAGTATTGATTGAATGCATGTAAGTGATCCAAGGGGTCATTGGATGCGTAGTTCATAATTTGGTTACAAGATCAGAAGAAGTAGAAGTCTGGTTAATAGGACATATATAGAGGAAGGAAGCACAATTTAGTTCTATTATTCTACAAGGAATAATATAGAGATCATTTAGATAGTGGGTTCATTGGTCTTAACCTTGAAGCTATTTGGGCAGTGGGTCTAGTTGTCTTCCACAACTCCTAATAGGATTGGCACAACACCTAACAGGGATTCAAAGTCTCCTAACAAGGACTCATATGTACTGAATATTGTAATAGACTCCTAAAACGGTACATCCTCTAACAAGGAATATTTATATTAGTACATCATCTTGTGGGTACCATCCCCACTAGGGTTTTCACTTTGATCAAGGGTTTCCCTAGTTAACATATCTAGTGTTATTGTATATGAGTTTATTTCTATGGTCTATGTTTATGTTGATCACATGGTTAAGGATTATTAAGGTTGATAAATGTGATAATAGCTATATTACTGATTCACCCCCCCCCTCAGTTATATTAGTGGACTATATGTTCTAACAATTGGTATTAGAGCTTTAGGTCCTTGAAGGAAAAACTTTACAACTTTGGGAGATCAATGGTGAATGTTTTTAGAAAGGATAGTCCTAGATTTGATGGGGCCAACTATGACAGTGGGAAGGAGAAGATGAAGACTCATCTATTGTGTGTGGGTCTAGGCTACTAGATCTTGACAAAGAGTGAGAGGATAATTGTAGATGAAGAGAAGATCAAGGAGTGTAGTGAAGCAGAGAGAGACTTGTTCATGTGTAACATGAGAGTCAGAGAAGCACTATTGTGAGCAATTCTTGATAATGAGTACAATAAGGTAAAGAATTTTCAAAAATCTCATGAAATTTGGAAATCATTAGAAGATACTTATGAAGGTCATAAACATACAAAGAGTATGAGATTACATAATTGGATATGTGCATTTCAAGATGCTAAGATTATGGAAGATGAATTTTTAAGAAGATATACTAACAAAATATCAAAAATTGTTGCAGGTATTCGGTCACTTGGTGGAACTAAGAAAGATGATGAAGTCATGTGGAAGATCTTGAAAAGTTTGACACCAACATTCAAGCAAGTCACTTAGATGATTCAGTTAGTAATGCCCTACACTAAAGATTTTACAAAGGAAACTTTGTTTGGAAGATTTGAGTCTTCAAAAGTAGATCTGAGACAATTTGGAGGTCTAGCTAGAGTTGAGATAGCTTTCTGTGCATTGAATGTTCAACCTAACCTATCAAGGAGCACAAGCACTAGCATAGATTTTTCTTGTAGCAACATATTTGATGAGGATAGAAAGATTGAAGAAGTTGTAGCCCTTCTTGTGAGAAGAGAAAAAGATGGTAAGAAAATCTTTAAATGTTGGACTTGTAATGAATTTGGTCAATATGCATCTAAGTGTCCTAAAAGAGAGAAACAATATAAGGGAAAGTTCAAATCTAGAAGAGATAGAGATTGTTTGTATGCTAATGAAGAAGAAGAATTTGATGTGAAAGTTCAAAATGAGAGTGATGATGAATTAGGATTTGTGGCTACCAAGGAAGATGATCTTGATAGAGAAATTAGAGAAGAAAGAGATATAGTTACCCAAGTTGAGAAGAGATCTAATTGGATAATTAACAGTGGATGTTCACATCATGTTATGAGTGATATGAATAAATTTGTTAAGTCATAAATTATGATGGAGGTATTTGTAGAGTTGGTAGCAATGCAAGCTATCATATTACAGGGATTGGATCCATTACCCTTGATGGTAAAATTGACACTGATGATGTTTGTTTTGTTGATGGATTGAAGCATAATTTGTTGAGTGTTGGAGAATTGGTAGATAAGGGATATCTATTGCAATTCACAGAGAAGACTTGCATCATCAAAGTCAAAGATGGTAATATGATTAGAACTGGAACTAGATCTAGAGGTAATGTATTTTAGTTGAATCCTACTGAAATGACATGTTTGGTAGCAAAGGTTGATAACAGTTGGTTGTGGCATAGAAGATTTTGTCATATAGACTTTGATAATATTGTGAAGGTTAGTAGTACATTTTCAGTAAGAGATATATCTAATATTATTAAGCCTACTAATGTTATTTGCAAGGAATGTATTTTGGCTAAGCAAAGGAAAGTTTCTTTTCCTAGCAAGAAGTTCTCTACTATAGAAAAAATGGAGATTGTTCACATAGATCTGAGTGGTCCTACAAGAACCAGAGGATTCTATGGTGAAAGGTACTTTATGATTTTTTTGATGATTTCACTAGGATGATGCGGGTAGAATTTCTTAAAGAGACATCTAAAGCTTTTGAGAAGTTTAAGATATTTAAGAATAGAGTTGAGAATGAATCTAGTGTAAAGATGAAGAATGAGTTTGAAATGAGTGTGATAGGAGATATGAAGTTCTTCCTAGGATTGTAGATTGTACAAAATAGTGATGGTATTTTCATTTCACAAGCTAAGTACTTGAAAGATTTGTTGAAGAGGTTTGGATTAGAGAGTTGCAAGCCTATTAGTACACCTACGATAACTGGTCACAAGTTATCTAGCAAAGACAAGACACCTATAGTTGACTAGAAGAAGTATGGATCCATGATTGGAGGATTGCAGTATCTAACTCACACCAGACCAGATATAGAAAATGCAGTTGGGAGTTTAGCTATATTTCAAGCTGATCCTAAGGAGTATCATTATGCAGTAGTGGAGAGAACTATCAAATTTTTGAAGGGAACATTTGATTATGGAATTTGGTATGACAAATCAAGTGATTTTACTTTGTATGCATATACTAATGCAGATTGGGTAGGTGGTATGGATGACATGAATAACACCAGTGGTGGAACATTCTTTCTTGGAGAAAGATTGGTTTCTTGGTTAAGAAAGAAGAAAGATTGTATATCTCAGTGTTAGGATAAACCACAGACAGAAATAAAAACTATATGAAAATATAATCAATAACAAAAAATAATAGATCAAACAGAAATGAACACAAGGCACCAAGATTTAATGTGGTTCACCCAATCCCTGGGCTACATCTAGCAAATAGCAAGTCCGATCTTATTACAATCCAGTGATTACAATTGATTACAATTTGTAATCCCTTATAGCTCAATACCATCGCAAGAAGCAATTTTGCATCACAACATAATAAAAATACCTAACCCTAAACCCTTTTATACAAGTATTCTATTCATTTTAGGGTTACAACATGTTAGCCATATGTTGGCCATAATATGTCAGCTACCATGTTGGCCATGGCCCAAATTTTTTTTTCAGGGCCATGCCTCGAACCCCACTATTTATGAAGTATGTACAATAATTTTCTAATCAGTCACCATAATCTAACAATCTCCCACTTGGGGACTAATCAGGCTGCACACTAAACAACACTCAGAGCATAGATGAGGTAAATTATGTTGCAACAACAAATAACTGTAACCAAGTTATGTGGTTGAAGTAAATGTTCATGGATATCAAGATTGAGATGGAGGAACCTATTATCATTTACTATGATAACACAAGTATAGTGAGTGTGTCTAAGAATCCTATATTGCATTCTAAGACTAAGCATATATCTATTAAATATCATGTGTTGAGAGAAAAGGTAGTAGAGAAGGAAATTAGATTAGAGTATGTGAGTACTAAAGATTAGATTGCAAACATCGTTATGAAGCCTTTGCCTAAAGATACTTTTGAGTACTTGAGAGGTATACTAAGGGGTTATGCCCCTGCCTACTTCAAAGTAGATGTTGCAGAGAGTGCATTAGTCCAGTGGTACAAAGCACTATCGTTAGACTGTACATAATATTGATGCTTCCTATATAAGGGAGTATCAATGATGTGATGAGTCATTGAAGACTCTTGGTATTTGGTATTTGGTATTGAATAGTGTCTTTGGACTCTTGAGCTGATTGAAGAGTTGGAAGAAGTATATTATAACAATTGGTATTTTGTACTTGTATTGACACCTTTGATATTAATGTCAATGGGGGAGAGATTATGTACATGAAAATATATCCTGAGCATTGGGGAGAGAGAATGTGAGAGAAGCACTTGTTGAGATGTCAATGGTTAGAGTTATCTCTTTAGGGAGATTTATAAAGATTCATGTAAGTATGTAGAAAGAAATATAAGTGTGTAGACAGAAATATGCCTTCACAGAAGGATGTCTTTATGGGGGAGATATGTAGCTAGAAAGTATTGTAAGATGTTTACTGTGAACAACTATTGCCGATCCTAAAGAAGATAAGGAGCAACATCAACAAAAGAGTTCTATTTGGTATTCTTGGAACTTAGATGTTTTTCATCTATGTTGCCATCAATGCAAAAGGGGGAGATTTTTAGCATGAATGCTGATGATACTACATTTGGGGAGTATCTTGAGCATTAGAGAGCATTGAAATGTTGCATTCATGACTGTATTTTTCATTGATGACAATATAGTATGGTTTCTATAGATGATTAGAGGAATAGAAGTCAGATATCTTATGTTGCATGGTAACTAAGTAAGAGTTAAGTGATGCACAATTAAGGACATGTTCTTTAGAGTGTCCTAATGACATGGTTAAGAGGATGAAGTCTAAGTCAAAGATGTATGATAGTTATGTTTGATTTACTGAGAGCAATGCAAAAACACAACATTTGTTTGGCAGCTTCTAATGTTTGGTGATGTGTAGTCAACCAATGATAGAGGATAGTTAGGTGGTGACATCACCAAGTGCCAAGACCTAGAGTCGCATGTGTGAAGTTTTGCAATAGACTGTTAGCTGACGATTCTATTATAATTGTAATTAATTATATATCTTATTTAAATTAATTGGGAAAGCCTGTAGGTCAACTCAAGGAATTATTATGAAGATATGGTATAAAGGAAAGATTTTTTCCTTGATTGTAAATGTATTTGATGTGTGTATCAAGTGTATAACTTGCGAAGTGCAAAAAGGAGTAGAGTGTTGACTACATGTGTGTAAGCGATCCAAGGGATTATTGGACATGCAGTTTGTGATCTGGTTACAAGATTAGAAGGAGCAAAAGTCTGGTTGAAAAGATAGAGATAGAGGAAAAAAGTACAATTTAGTTCTATTATTTTGCAAGGAATAATATAGAGATCATTTGGATAGTGGGTTCATTGCTATCAACCTTGAAGCTATTTGGGTAGTGGGTACAACTGTCTTTCACAACTCCTAATAGGGTTGAAATCTCCTAACATGGATTCACAAGTCTCCTAACAAGGACTCATATTTACTGAATTTTGTAATAGACTCCTAATAGGGTCCATCCAATAACAAGGAACATTTATATTAGTACATCATCTTGTGGGTACCATTGCCACTGGGGTTTCCTTCTAATCAAGGGTTTCCCTAGTTAACATATTTGGTGTTATTGTGTATGAGTTTATTGCTATGGTTTATGGTTATGTTGATCAAATGCTTAAGGATTATCAAGGTTGATAAATGTGATAATAGTTGGATAACTGATTCACCCCCCCTCTTAGTTATATCAGTAGACTATATATTCTAACAATAGCTACTTTCTTGAACAATTCCTCTTAGTTATATCAGTAGACTATATATTCTAACAATAGCTACTTTCTTGAACAATTCAAAAATCATCTTTTCATTTTTTAGATTCATTTAAAAAATTTAGATAATAGTGCAAAGAAAATTTATGCTAATAGCCAGTGTTCTAGGAGGTTTTGGGATATTTTCTTGGGGGAATGGGAAATTCTTTTGGGACAAACTTTTGCTACTTGAAATTAGTCATTGACCACTTTTTTTATTTGGTGGTTTTGTGGAAAAAATCATTCCTTTTTGTGCAACAACATGCTATTGAAATCCATTTCTTCTTGTTCCAAAAATAAACTATCCATTACCTTGTACTATATATATTATATTAAACTTACAAACAAAAATGTTTGTAGTTGCCAAAATTATTTTGCTTCAAAAATAGTTTACTTTGTGGCAAAGCACATACCAATTAAACTAACTTTGTTTTTTGTTTTCCTTTTCTACATTTCTTTTTGTATATAATAAATGTATATGAATTTAACTATTTCATTTTATTAATGTTTATTTTATTTATCTCTTGTACATTTCCTTTAATATCATATTAAATATTTGACAAAAAATATGTGGCCAACCTTCTTATCTCGACTTGCACCTTTTGTCACTATCAATGTACCCCTTTGTCCTTCAGATGCAAGTGCTAGTATTAATTATTTGACACAACACTACTACATTTGGGCCCTAATTGTGATGATAGGCTATTGCAATTATGGCATCCTCTTTTCGCCCAATCGACATCAAGAGGAATTGGTTCCTATAAAACAGGCATCAAACTTTTGTTGTCACAATTTGCACAAAAGGGAGACCATTGCAATTGCAATGAAAAAAGTTGTCATAAATTGACTTGAAATCTCTTACAAAGAGTTCATTTTCATTGTCGCAATTGCAATGGAATTCTATCAAATACACCATTGCAATTGCGACGTCTTTGTATCAGTAATGTCATGGACCCCATAGCTAGCCATTAGAAATGTCCCTTGTAATAGAGATGAGAAGGTGGTAGGAATACTATCTACCCATTGAAGTGGCCATTGTAATTGTGACATAGTGCTATATTAATAAAAAAAATTGACACCAAATATTGAATAGCTATGATGCTCTCATAGCTCACTCACACAGTATCATAGGTTAATATTGAGCTTCACTTGGTTTCAAGAATAGTTTAATATTCTCTACTAATCAGGGCCAACCACATGAAGGTGGAAGCTCATTTGCCTCCCCCCCGAACATCTAAATTCCCCATTAACATCTAAAATCTTTAAGAAAGGATCAATGTTTAAATTACAAAAAAAGGTTCCATACCTGCAAAAGTGAGATTATTTTCCTATCTTCTAGTGCATGCCATTTTTCCATCACATCCAAAATAAGATTCTACCACTTTGAATTGAGAATGCATGTTGTGTTCAAATGCATGGACAGTAGGTGGAGCTAATAAAATACAACACAATTATAGTTATTTAATACCTAATTAAAGACCTCTAACAAAAATGCAAACTTGTTGTGTTTTTCAGCTCCACCTACTGTCCATGCATTTGAACATCTTCATTGCTCACAAGAAATTCATCACACAGGTACATCTAGGAATGTCCTCATCACCTCCTGCATAAATGAATCCAATATTAGAAAATCTCCCCTAAAAAATTAATAGTTCAAGTGAAATAAATACATGAACAATGAGAGAGAAAAAGAGGAATCTACTTACTAATAGGCGTTGCCATCGCATTTGTGGCCATGCCCTACCTGTTGAGTGAGTTTTATTATTATTTTGTTGTGCCAAGATCTCTCTATTTATATACATACATATATGCATACATACACACATATATACATATGTATATATGTACATACATACATACATACATACATACATACATACATACATACATATATAAATATCATAAGGACACAACAACAAGATGCAAAGATCACAAGGGCATGACAATGAGATGCAGAGATCGCAAGGGCACAACAATGAAATGCAACAATCAAAAGGGCACATACATACATACATACATACACACATACACACATATATACATATATACATACATATACACATACATACATACATACATACATACATACATACATACATACATACATACATACATACATCTATGTATGTATGTATGTATGTATATAAAAGGATATCCTTTTTAAGATGCTAAGTGACTTACCTCAAGATCCTCCACAAAAATAATGCAGACTAGGAAAATGGGTAGAGTTCGTAGGAAATTTTACAAAGACATATCATAAAAAATATTTTTAGAAAGAAACAAGCCATAACCTAGTTAAATGGGTCTAGTTTCTAATTAGCTGGGTTGATATATACATATATTTAACTGGGTTATGACTTCTACAAGGGAACGAGCCTCATGACTATGGCATTTACATAGAAGCAAAACTTGCTTCTTCAACTCCTTACACTCAAATCTTCATTGAAGTTATTCTTCCAGTAATGAGAATAACTGCTACAAATTCATGGGAGCCAAGGGACCCTAAACCTATGCTACATTTTCTAGAGACACGGGAGAAGTTACTACCAGCTTTAGAACTTCATAACATTCTAGATCATATAGTGATGCCCAAATCAACAACAATAGTAGATACTTGGAATGTAGAGATCACAAGGGTATGACAAAAAATTTCTATAGAACTATCATTATATTAGGTACAATAAAATGAATGAGATGTAGAGATTAGAAGTGCATGAGAACAAGATGCATATATCACAAGGGCATGACAACAAAATGCAATGATCACAAGGGCATGACAAAAAAATCCTAGATCTCCACACGATACATACATACATACATACATACATACAAACATACATATATACATACATATACATACATATACATACATACATACATATATGCATACATATATATACCTATGTACATACATACATATATACATACATACATTTACATGTATGTATGTATGTATCTATACAGAGAGATCTTTTTCAAGGTGCTTATTACATCTTAGCACAATAGAAATATTGATCCAGCTGCATACATATTCCAGAATGCAAATAATTAAACAATAAAACTCACTCAACCCATACTAAGTGAATTAGCTCAAGGTCGTGCACAATCTAGAGTTAATGGGCAATATGTGTGTGTGTGTGTGTGTGTGTGTGTGTGTGTGTGTGTGTGTGTGTGTGTGTGTGTGTGTTTGTGTGTGAGAAATATAATAACCATTAACAATGACATTAAATCTACCAATAAATGCATGGTTACATCCTTGGCTTCCATTTTTGGGCCAATATATGGAGCCTTTATATTCAACCATTCATTATAAATTGGGGAATGTGGTTCATGCTTGGAATTCAAGTGATGCATCTGCATATGCAATTTTATCACCTTGGAAAACTGTATTTGATCCTACTAGCTAGGAACAACTAATTGTTCATTTTATTGTACCTAATCTGATGATAGTTCTATAAGAATTTTTAATCAGCCTAGCTAATCAACTAATGCAGGAGCATCCTGGGTTGCACTGCTATCCTGCATCTTTTTCTAGTTTTATCTTGCTATGAAATTGTGTTCTACTGAAACTGTGATTTTTGGTTTTTGGGTACCTATTACATACTATGTAACTAATTTTCCATAATTAAAAAAAGGTTTCACACTTCAAGTATTGAAGAGGGCCTAGATTAATATCTATGATCCAAGGTGCAAGTTCTAACTCCTTATAAGTTAGGAGATATGGTAATTCTCTCAAAGTATCAATTTTTGGCGATTCTGCACGACAATTTTTTGGCTCAACTTTCAGGATGGATGCATACTTTTCCTTGATGAATTAGCCTTTGAAAAATTAAAGAGTTGTAGAGGACCTAAATATCTACCCACAATTCAAAGCACAAGTTCTAACTCAATCAAAGCTAGGAGATATTGCAATTTTTCTTGGACATTGATTTCTTGACATTTAATTGCTGATGCAAGCCAACTTGTGGCTCTTCAAGAATTTAATGATAGGTTTATTTTTATTTAATATTTACTAAGTGCTGACTTGTGGCTTCTCTATGTTATAGAATGATCTATAAGCCATTTTGGCTAGTATAAATAGAGTATCTAGGCTTAGAGCTAGGATAATTTTAGGGCAATTTTGAAGAGATGATTTGAGAGTAGAACTAGAAAGTGCAAATTTGTTGCTAGATCTTGGATTTGAATGTATTTGTATCTAGCTGTAACCTAGAAGGCCTTACAACTAGCCATGTATGTTAAATATTTGAAGAATCAATGCAAATATTTCACTCTTCTTCCTCCTTTGGTTGCTATAATTTGTGTTTTCTTCTATTGTGTTAACTCTTGTAGGGTGGTTTAGAGAGTTGGGTGTGCCATTGGCCCTAGTTTTCCCTATCCCACCTTGCATCAAGTGGTATCAGAGCTTGGGGTTTGTCCTTAACCAATTTTGTAATCTCATCCTCTTTGCATGATCACCACCTTCAAAAGTAGATTCTAATGCTTTCCAAATTTCATAAGAGGTTTCAAGTGACTTTAACTGACTATTTTCATTCTCTAGAAGAGGTGTTAGTAAAGCTTCTCTTCCTCTCATATTACACATGAATAGGTCTCTTTCATCTTCACTACAACCTTCTAGCTTTTCTTCTTCAACAATTTTCTTCTTACTCTTTGTCTAGATCCAATATCTTAGACCCATGCACAATAGATGATTCTTCATGTTCTCCTTCCAACTATCATAGTTGGCCCCATCAAATCTAGGACTATACTTTCTAAAAATATTAGAGATCGATCTCCCAAAGTTGTTAAGCTTGTCCTTCTAGGACTAGATGCTGAGATAACAATTATTAGAATATATAGTCCACAGATATAACTTGGGGGGGGGGGGTGAATAAGTTATCCAACTATTATCACTACTATCAACATTAAGAAAACCTAACCATATGATTAATATAATCTAAAACCAAAACAAGATACTTATACCCAATAACACAAGATATGTTAACTAGGGAAGCCCTTGATTAGAGGGAAAACCTTGATGGAGATGGTACCCACAAGATGATGTACTAATATAAATATTTCTTGTTAGAGGATGGACTCTTTTAGGAGTCTATGAATACATTCAGTATATATGAGTCCCTATTAAGAGACTTTGAATCCCCGTTAGGAGATTCCAACCCTAGTAGGAGTTGTGCCAACCCTATTAGGAGTTATAGAAGATAGCTAGACCCATTATGCAAATGATCTCTGTATTATTCATTGTAGAATAATAGAATTATACTGTACTATTCCTTTTTCTTTCTATGTCATGTCAACTAGACTTCTTCTTCTGATCTTGTTAGTAAATCACAAATCTCACACTTAATAATCCCTGGATCACTTACATGTATTTAGTAAGCACTCCACTTCTTTTCACACTATGGACTTCTGGAAACAATGAATACTCCTATCAATATGTCTATTTACAAAGAAGGAAAACATCTTTCCTTTATACCATATCTTCATAATAATTCCTTGAGTTGGCCTTGAGGCTTTCCCAATTAATTATAATAAGATAATTAATTATTTACAATTACAATAGCACTATTGGCTCATAGTCTATATAGAAATTCACACATGTGATACTAGGGCTTGCACACTCACTAACATCATCAACTAACTATCTTTTGGCACTCCCTGAATGTGTATCGTCTTATTGCATCTCAGATGTAATCTAGCAAACAAATATTAGGAACTATTTTTTCAATACTTTTCTTTGAACTAATCTCTATAAATCAGGTACATCTTTCATATGCCTTTTACTTAGACTCTATGCACTTAATCATGTCATTAGGACATTGTGCCAAACATTTCTATAACTATGCATCACCAAAAAATCAAACCATTGTCCATACCATCAAGACCATTGTCTTTTTCTCAACTAGTCTTTATGTAGAAACTGTGCAATGTTGACATCAATGCAAACACAATCATGAATGCAACATGCCAGTACTCTCCAATGCTCATGATACTCCCCTAATGTAGTATCAACAACATTCATGTTAACAATTGTGCACTCTTCTTCCTAATCCACTTGATTTTGAAATCCCGTAGCACATATAAGGCATGAGTTAAACCCTTGATCTCTAAGTGTCTATGTTCGAGTTTGAGTACTCCATTGTCACATAGGGCATTGTATGCTTCATTCATCTCAAACACTCACAATTCTTGAATAGTGCAGTGGTAGAATGACCTACTATCATTGATCAATAGTACCTTAGGTGGTATGGTCAAACACACTCTCATTTGATTCTTTTTCTCAGTAATTGTTTGATGTAGTTTAAAATTTGGTGCCTTGGAAGCCACATTCTTTACTAACATTTATGAACCCTTCTTCACCATCGTATTGGAGTTGGGTGCTATGATTTCTCGGTGAATGATGGAATTCACAACAACTGAGATTTGACTATGTGATTTATTTGGTAAATGATTTAATTATAATATTTGGGTTAATCATATAATATTATGAATTATTAAATATTGTTTAATTAAAAAGAAAATATTAAAATATAAGAATATTTAATTAATTAAAAATGAATTAAATATTAAACTATAAGAATATTTAATTAACTAAAAACTAATTAAATGCATGCTTTAATTTAAAAGACTTAATTTGGAAGTTTAATTTTAGAAATTTGGTTAAAGAGAAATTAGAATATGATGATATTTAATTAATTCAAAATTAATTAATTATGTGCTTAAATTTAAAAGATTTAATTTTAAAGTCCAATTTAAGAAGTTGGATTAAAAAGAGAATTAAAACACTAGAAGATTAAATAATTAATATTATTTTTATAATTATTTAATTAATAACAATTAAATTAGAGTTGCATTTAAATAACGAGCTTTAATTATAATTATGAATTTAAATATAAAGTACACTTTAAAAAGTGCTTGCACTAATTGATAAAGTAGACAAAAAGGAAACAAAATAATAATTTAATTAAAAAGTTCTTAAAGTGTGCATCAAAGGATTAAATATTTAAAATAATTATTATTTATTAAAGTTAGTGGCTTTTGAAATATTGGAGAATAGAAACCCTAGTTAGGGTTATGGTTCTTTATTAGGGGATCAGTAGTTCATTTAAGAGGCATAGGTTTTGGGGAGCACAATTTGGAATTGAAGAAAAAGAATTGTTGAAAGTTTTAGAGAGTTTGGATTTGCATGTATTCATAGATTGTCTTAGATTTTAGATGTGGTTTTGAGCTAGGGTTTGGAATTCATTATAGAATTTTATTGAAAGAGTTGTCTACTTCATGTCTTCCTGAGTACTTGCATAATGTTTATTAGTTTATTTTATTAATTTTTGGATAAAGAGTTATATTGTAGATGTTGAGAAGCAAAAATCATTAATTAAGAAAACTTATCTAATGAAACTTGTAGAAAAATCTAGAAATTATTGTGATTGTATTCTTTTAAAACCTTTTCTAATATAGGGAAAAATTAATTATATAAAATTGGAAGAAAATAACAAATTCAACACTTAGGGTTTCATCTTTAAATGTTTCACTAGAATCATGTGATTATCATGAATTTTCTAAATAAAGATAAATATTATTCTTATATCTAAAATAATTTGGTTGCAAAATTTATTGAAAAAAAAGATTAATTGAGAGGAAAGTATGTTGTAACTAAAATTATACATGCATTTGAAAATAAATATACTAAAAATAGAAAACTAAATATAATATGGTTTCATGATTGGAGAGATCAAAGGAATGAAAAAATACTAATTGAATGTTTATTTTTATTTAATAATAATATAATATAATTTTTAGATTTACTTATTTTTAAAAAAATTCTTTTTTTATGTTTAATTATTAATTTCAATTTTTTAAAAAAATATTCTTGAAAATAAATAAATTATTTAGTAATTTCAAAAATTAAATAAATATTATTCATCTAGTTATAAAGTGAATTTTAGTATTAGTGATTCTCTAAATCTAGTTAAACTCTTAGTTACATATAAATGATTTAATTTTTTTGATAGGTAACATTTTTTCATTGTTCATTGATTTTAAAAAGAGGAATTACATCAGATTTTTCATTTGCATAAGTTGGTCAAAAGCATTACAAACATATATCTTCCCTACCACACAGACATATATAGATGTTAAACAAACAAAATAAAGAGCATTAACACCCCATCCAAAAAGCAACAATACCCCAATCCACAATAACCACAAAAAGAGACATTTTAGATGCCCAAGGCAAAGACACTATCCACCTACAACAACCACCTGTGCTTAATCATTAAACTATTGTGTCGCCTCCTTGCTCATGAAATTTGGAATGGTTTGGTCATCCTAAATTGACTTTGGCATGCCAAGAGGACAGGTTCCTTGGTGATGCTTACTACCCTCACTTGTGTCTACCTCTTTAATCAATGGGATATCCAACCACATTCCTTTCATTGTGGAATCTCCTTCATCCTTCTGAGCTCTCCTCTCAAGATGGTGTCACATGGGCCGTCTTGGAGCTATCACACTCTTTCGTGGAGTCACCTTCATAAATCCCTGCTTCTCCTCACTGAACACCCATATCTTCTCCTACAATAATTCAAAAATCCTCTTCCACCCTTTCTCTTCCCATGATACATGCACCCCTTGTGGATTTGTCAATGATGGGGACACAACCCAAGCACAGAACGGACACAACAGGAAACAAAATTTTTATTAACTTTGTAAATAAGCTAATATATTCAGTATAGAGAAAATAGACTTCAAAACATGCCCTATGGGCTTACAATAGCATAAATTTGGAGATAATTTCTCCTTTTAGTACCTCCTCTCAAACTCCACTCCGAACTACCTTTTACAATGCTAGAAATGTTCTTAAATAGACCCCAGAGGGTTAAGGATTAGGAATACATTCTAGAAAGTGCTAGTTGGTATCCACTAACCAAGTAGAAGGCTCTAGAAGCTGTGTTAGAAGTCGACGCAAATCTAGAAGAATCCAGAAATGGTAATCAAACTTTTGAGAGACATAACTTTTGAACCGTAGCTCTGATTGACGAATTGTTTATATTTTTGGAAAGCTCTCAAAGTGCTCTATAGCCCTATGGACCAGCTTCACTCGTCCCCCATTTTTTGGCCCTGTTCAAGGTCATTGAATGCCCCTAACTTGACTTTGAAGCATTCTTAGGAGGTCTTCAAAAATTGAAAAACTGCGATAACTTTCAAACTATAGGGTCTTTTGACCTGATTCTTTTTCTGGAATGCTCTAAACTACAATTAAATTCATTTGACCAATTTACACCTTATAGTTCACCAAAATTATGGCTCAATTACATACTCCTATTTTTTTGACATTTACATGTATCCCAAGGTGATTAGAACTCTAACCCAGAACACTAATAGTGGAACTGTGAGAGTTGGAACCTTTAGTTGACCCAAATGGGTATCCAAAAATGAAAAAAAATGAAACAAAAACTAAGTCTAAGTAATTTTTTTTGGTTGACACAAGATTGCCCTTATACCTCTGGATGCTCCTACATTAGGATACCACTTGATGGGGACACAACCCAAGCACAAAATGGACACAACATGAAAAGGAAATTTTATTAACTTTGTAAATAAGCTAATACATTCAGTACAGAGAAAATAGACTTCAAAACATGCCCTATGGGCTTACAATAGCATAAATCTGGAGATAATTTCTCCTTTCAGTACCTCCTCTCAAACTCCACTCTAAACTGCCTTTTACAATGCTAGAAATGTTCTTAAATAGATCCTAGAGGGTTAAGAATTAGGAATACATTCTAGAAAGTGCTAGTAGGTATCCACCGACCAAGTAAAAGGCTCCAGAAGTTACCTTAGAAGTTGGCGCAAATCTAGAAGAATCCAGAAACGGTAATCAAACTTCCAAGAGGCATAACTTTTGAACCGTAGCTCCGATTGACGAACTATTTACATTTCCAAAAAGCTCTTGAAGTGCTCTATAGCCCTATGGACTAGCTTCACTCATCCCCCATTTTTTGGCCCTATTTAAGGTCATTTAATTCCCCTAACCTAACTTTGAAGCATTCTTAGGAGGTCTCCAAAAATCAAAAAATTGTGATAACTTTCAAATTGTGGGGCCTTTTGACCTGATTCTTTTTTTGGAATGCTCTAAATTACAATTACATTCATCCAACCAATTTACACCTTCTAGTTCACCAAAATTATGGCTCAATGACATACTCCTATTTTTTTGACATTTACACGTATCCCAAGGTGATTAAAACTCTAACTCAAAATACTGATAGTGGAACTGTGAGAGTTGGAACCTTTATTTGACACAGGATTGACACAGGATTGCCCTTATACCTCTGGATGCTCTTGCATCAGTCAATGACTAAAAGATCAGAGAATTGAACCGATGAATCTTTCTATGTTGATATGAATTTCTTTCTTCTTGTGTATCTGGAACTAATGTGAGATGTTCTTGATTTCTCAGTTCTAGTATGACCATGAATGCCTAGTTGGATGTGGATGCTTCACCAAATTCATTAGATTAGATGATGACAACTTGTTGCCTTGGGGTTTTCTCTATTTTCCTTACCCATTGTTGATTTCTCTGATTTCTGATTTCTTCAATTTTTGACTTCCCTTTGTTTCTTTCATCATTAATTTTTGTATCTATATTCATGCAATTTCTTGCCAAGTAACCTATCTTCTTGCATACATAGCATCTTATATTGACATTTCATCTTTTGATGTGAGTTTCTATGCAATGTATACCAATGTTCCTATATTTTCCATAATAATGACATATTCCCCATGTGTTGTAGTCCCAACCAATAAATACTATTTATTTGGTTCCATTGTGCTGAGTGTTTGGATTCAATCTCCATTTTGAAGATTTGTGACCTTGTTTGTGATGTGTAAAACAATTCCCTTCAAATTTTGATTTGATTCTACATTCATTTTCCTTGTGACCATACTTGTTACAATTGTAGCACTCACCTTTGAACTTAGGTTGCATGGTATTTTTCCAACAAAAAATTGAAGTATGACCTGGTTTTCTACAAGTGTTACATGTAAGCCTTTTGTTCTTCTGTGCTACTTGTTTAGATGATTCTCCTTGATTGGTGTACCCTAAGTGAATAGTTCCTTTAGGTCTATTGAAATTTTTCTCATATAATTGATTCACACTTTCTCATGATCTCAAACTTCTCTCATTTAGTTCCTTTTTAGCTCTTATCTCATTCTAGAGTCTCTCATTTTCTTTTATTAAATTGGCGATTCTTGGTTTGCATCATCTAGTTGATTAGTCATGTCTGCTTGATTTAGAGATAACTCTTGAACTTCATTGTCTTCTGTCATCATCTACATAATGAAATAACTTGTAGAATAGAACAAATAATATGAACTATTATATAAATACTTGATAATAATTGAGAGTAATAGGCCACTTCGAGGGGGCGACCTCCAAATATCTCCAATGAGAAAAAACTTCACAATATGATGATGAAATAAGACTCACAACCTCCTATATATACCTAATTATGATTAGGTTGAATAGACATAACCCTACATAACACCTAGGCTGACCTACCTACCTAAATAATAATATAACAATGATAACATGACTTAATTAAGGATTAAGATAGCCACAAGTCAACTATTCATAACCCTATTTACAACAATATTAAGGGTGTAGCATGGCCCCTCTCTTGAAAGAAGCATTTTTCTCAATGCTAACCAAGTGTGGATTCTTTTGAATGAACTCTTCATCCTACCACATGGCCTCTTCAACTAATAAGTTCTTCCATTGGATGAGATACTGAGTCACATTTCTGTTCCTTAGTTTTTTCATACATGTTTGAAGAATGCACTCTAGTTTCAAAATTATTCTTTCTTCTTCATCAAGTTCTGGTAGTACTATTTGAGTAGGAATATTCTTCCCAATGACCTTCAAACAAGAAATATGAAAGACTAGATGTATCTTTGTTGTTGGTGGCAACTCAAGCTTGAATGCAACACTACCAATATTTTGGATGATTTGGTATGGTCCATAATATCTTGGAAACAACTTATTATTCTTTTTTTGTTGCTTCATTGAGATTTGTTTATAAGGCTGCAATCTCAAGAAGTCCCCAACTTCAAAATTTCTTTCACTACAATGTTAGTCTGCTTGTTGCTTCATTCAATTTTGTGCCATAGCTAAATCCTCCTTGAGTCTTGAAAGGACCTATTATTGATGAAGCAAGTGGTCCTCTACTACCTGAACTCTTGGTGACACCTTTAATGATGATGTGATGGAAGGAGGATGATATCCATAAAGTACC
Source organism: Cupressus sempervirens (assembly GCA_028749045.1). NCBI lineage: Eukaryota > Viridiplantae > Streptophyta > Pinopsida > Cupressales > Cupressaceae > Cupressus > Cupressus sempervirens. Next base: position 55,552,768 of record CM053789.1, read on the forward strand.
AAAAATGGAGACATTTTTGATGATCTGTGAAAAGAAGTATTGTACCACCATTCTAAAAGAGGTAGCCAATCTACCCATTGAGATTATTTTTTTGAAGTGAAACAACGTAGATATCCTTCCACACATTTATTAACAACCTTAGTTTTCCCATCTAATTAAGGATGGTATGAAGAACTATGAGACAATTGAGTATCCAAACATGAGAATAAATCTTTCCAAAAGTGGCTAGTAAAGATAGGATCATGATCACTAACAGAAAACTTAGTTGTACAATGTAGCTTTTGGATATTCTCCAAGAAAACTTTTGCTACTATACTTGTTGTAAAAGGATGTGATAATGGAATGAAATGTACATATTTAGTGAGGTGATCAACTACTACCATGATGACATTATGACCTTTTGATTTGGGAAGCCTTTTGATAAAGTCCATGGGTACCTCTTCCCAACATTGGCTAGGAATAGATAAAGGCTACAAGAGACCTGGTGTCTTAATTGTTTCACCCTTATTTCTTTGACAAACCAAACATTCAACCACAAATTTTTGAACATCACCTTTTAGCCCTTCCCAAAAAAAATCTTGCTTAGCCTGATGATATGTCTTCAAAAATATTGAATGACCACTAATTGGGGACTCATGGAGTTCTTTAAGAATCTTTTGTTTAAGAGTAGAATTCTTGTAGGGATACAAGCACTCTTATACCATAGAATATCCCCCTTTAAACAAAACTTATCTGAACTACTAGGGTCACTTTTTATTTGCTGGATGAGATTTCTTGTTCCAACATCATTTTTCCACTCTTCTTTGGCTTCTACCACCCAATTTTGTTATAATATTGAAAGGACACACAATAAGACTTCACCTTTTTCATCCTTCTTGGAAAGTGCATTAGCCACAATATTTTCTTTCCCTTTCTTGTATACAATTTCAAAGTCATATTCCAACATCTTAGTGACCCATTTTTGTTGCTCTTTTGACAATAGTCTTTGTTCCAAAAAATATTTTAGGCTATCATGATCTATCTTAACCTTGAAGTATCGACCCATTAAATAAGGCCTCCATTTTTTAACTGCATGAAGGATTGCTAGCATTTCCTTCTCATAAATAGGTTTGAGTTGATTTTTACCTTTTAATTGAAGACTCTCAAAATAAATTGGTCAACCTTCTTCCATGAGAACTCCTCCTATCCCACTTCCAGAAGCATTAGATTCCATAATGAAATCCTTGGTAAAGTCTAGAGTGGCAAGCACTGGAGTTGTACACATAGCCTCTTCAATTGCTCAAATGATACATTAGCAGATTCATTCCTATGAAATGAATCCTTCTTCAATAGAGTGGTAAGGGTTGATGCTATATGACCATAATTCTTCACAAATATTCTATAGTATCCTATCAATCCCAAGAAACCCCTCAACTTTTTAATAGTTTTTGGAATAGGGCATCCCATGATAGCCTTAAGTTCGTTAGGGTCCACTTTTACTCCATGTGAAACTATGTGTCCCAAATACTCCACCTCCTTAAGACCAAAAGCACACTTGGATGGCTTAGCATAGAGTTGATGATCTTCAAGAATTGTAATGCTTGATCTACATGTTGAAAATGTTCTTCCCAAGTCTTGCTATAAATTAATATATCATCAAAAAACACTAATACAAAATTTCTCAAGAACTTCTTAAAAATGGAATTCATCAAACTTTGGAATGTAGATGGTGCATTGGTAAGACCAAATGGCATCACCAAAAATTCATAATGACCCTCATGAGTTCAAATGTTGTCTTAAAAATATCTTCCTCTTTAATCCAAATTTGGTGATAACCCAATCTAAGATCTAACTTGGTAAAATAAACAACTCCATTTAATTCATCTAGAAGATCATCGATGGCTGGAATAGGAAACTTATCTTTAATGGCATACTTGTTGAGCACTCTATGCCTAATAATTCCTACCTCTAGCATTTACTCAACAATTTTTTCTATCTCACTTTTTTGTATGTGTGGGTACCTATAAGGCTTGATGTTTGGTGGTTGGCTCCCTAGAACTAGTTGTATGGAATGGTTATGATCCCTCTTAGGAGGAAATCCTTTAGGCATATCTCCAACAATCACTGAGTAACAATCAATTATTGCTTGAAATCTAGATGAGTAAGAGCATTAGATTGAGAGACTTCTAATGAACACAATTGGGTCACAAATCCATCCCGACCTTTCTTAAGAAGCTTTTTCATTTGATGAGAGCTTACCATTTGTGGGGATTTTTCCTTCAATCCCCTTAGCTCCACTACATTTCTTTTTGATTGAAATCACATGAATAGTTCCTGGAAGTTCATCTCAATTGTTCCCAATGTAGCAAGCCATTGTACTCCCAAAACAATATCTATTGCACCCATGGATATTGCATACATTGGGGTATTAAGCTGATAATCTCCCATGGATAATTTAATGCTATGACACTTCCCTAAATGACTAATTGTGCCCCTATCTACAATCAAAACCTAAAAATTTGGGGTTGGATATATAAAACAATTTAAAAGAGTTGCCAAATTTTTGATGATGAAATTATGAGTACTACTTGAGTCGATCAACATTGTTACTTTCTGCTTCTTTAAGAAACCCACTACCTTGAGAGTTTGTGGTGTACTAAAACCTAAAAGTGCATGACAAGAAATGATTGGTTGAGAATCATGTGATTCCTCACCTAACTCCCTATCCTCCTCTAATATGGGCTCATCCTCTTCTTCCTCACTTGGACCTTCAATATACAACAATTTCTTTTCACTACATTTATGTCCTCAACTATATTTGCTATCACAATTGAAACACAACCCCCTTTTGCTCTTTTCTCCTCAATTTTTTGTGGAGTCAACCTAGTAGGTTGAGGAATAGAAGGTGTTGAATATCCTTTTTCTCTTGTCACATTAGCCCCTTGCTAGAAATCAAGAACTTATCCTCTACCCTACGTGCCAATATAAAAGACTCATTTACTAAGCTAGAACAAAACATGCATACCTCATGTTGAATGTGTTCATTGAGACTACCAAAGAATAAATCATTCAAGTTCTAATATATAATTGTATCCACTCTAAAGGATAGATTTTGGAATTTTTGAATATAATCGTTAACTGATCCTGTTTGTTGAAGCTTAGTGTAGTGCCTGCCCCTAGGTCGCATTTTTGTTATCATTGTTGAACTCTTTTAGAGCTAGTTTTATGTTGATGGTTAGCAACATTGTTTTGAGACTATCAAATATTGTGCTATGGATTTAGTTATTATATGTGATGAGATCACTCAGACTTTACATTTCATGTATGCATGATGCTTATTACAGTGTTTGCAATTATTGATGATGGTTAGTTAGATGATTTATTATCATAAGTGTTTTCTTATGGATACTTACCTCATACTTGCATGTGTATGATGTGCATGTTTTCTTTTGTATGGCGTGTCTGATGTGGTTAAGGAAGGGAATCGTAGTCACCTGCTAGTCAGGATCTACACGATGCACCACTTCCTGCCATTGCCTGTTTAGTTTAGTATAGTGCTTGTACATGCGTGATTTTTATGTAGGTTGCAGGTACTGGGTATCGACTTCCCTGAATTGCCAGGATGAGCGTACCCTATCACATTATCTCAATGGTAAGAGAGGGGAGATAAATTCTCAAGTCCAAATCCCAACCCTTTAAGCCATTTGTCCTATTTGGAAATTAGGACAAGTATCTGAGTTGAGTACCCTTTGAATACGCTGGATAGCGTAATTCGTGATATTAACCCTTGGTTTGATTTTGTATGTATTTTGGCTATGATGGGTTTTCATATTTTACCTTGTGAGTCTTTGATGTATTTTTCTATT